>PITA01009801.1:0-57947 GCA_004023965.1 Spilogale gracilis
AGAAAGGATGAATATCCAACTTTTGTAGCAACATGGACTGGACTGGAAGAGATTATGCTGAGTGAAATAAGCCAAGAAGAGAAAGTCAAGTATCGCATGGTTTCACTTACTTGCGGTGCATGAGGGGTAACCTGGAGGACAGTGGGAGAAGGAAAGTAAATGGAAACTAGGGTAATCTAGGGAGGGAAACGAAACAACAGAGACTTTGGACACAGAAACAAGCTGAGGGACTTGGAGGGAGGAGGGTGGGGGGAGGGGAGAGCCTGGTGGTGGGTACTGGGGACACCTAAAGCGTGGAGCACTGGGTGTGGGGAATGGGGAATGAATCTTGGAACACTGGAAAAAAAAATAAATTTAGTAACAATAAAAAAAACCCCTCCTGTTAGTATTCTGATTACGATTGAATTACAGTTATACATTAATTTCGAAAGCATTATATCCTTAAAATATTAAGCATTCCTACAGAAAATAAGACTTATTTATTTAAAACTTCTTTTGATTCTCAACAAACACTTACAGGTTTTCCTTCTGTGTCCAGCACATTTGTTTATTTCTAAATATTATATCTTTTTTTCTTTTTGAGAGAAAGAGACAACACAACCAAGGGGAGAGGGAGAGGGAGAGAGACTCTTTTTTAAAAATATTTTATATATTTATTTGACAGAGAGAAACACAGCTGGAGAGGGAACACAGCAGAGGGAGTGAGAGAGGGAGAAGCAGGCTTCCTGTCTAGCAGGGAGCCTGATGTGGGGTTCAATCCCGGGTCTCCAGGATCATGACCTGAGCCGAAGGCAGTTGCTTAACCAACTGAGCCACCCAGGCACCCAGAGAGAGACTCTTAAGTAGGCTCTATGCCCAGTGCAGAGCGTGACATGAGGCTTGATCTCACGACTCTGAGATCATGAACTGAACTGAAATCAAGGGGCTTAACCGAATGAGCCACCTAGGTGCCCTGGCATTTTGTCTTTTTAATAGAAATTATGAGTGATATTTTGAGAGATAAGTTATGAGAGATATTTTCTACTATATTTTTTGCCATTTTATACTTTGACTCTTCTATATTATTTTTGGGGTCACCACATTGTTACACTTAGTTTACAAAGAAAATGCATGAGCGCTTATTTCATAAAATCTGTCATATTTGAAAGTCTATCTGCTGTTTTTCCATTTGAAAGAAAGTTGGGTCACTCATTACTTTTCAACACTGGGTATTGAGGACCCACTACTTTTCCCATGTAGGCGAATTTTCTGGGGGAGGTAAGGGATGCTAGACTTTACTAAATGTCTTCTTTATTCTTGAAACCTGATAACTTCATTGGAATATATCTTAGAGTTGGTTGTTTTATATAACATTTTTTCTGAGATTCAATACACCATTTTAATCTGTATGAATTCTAGATTTCTTTTACTTCAGGAAAATTTTCTTCTTATGTGATGTTTGAATATATTTTTTCTAATATTATTGTCTCATTTTTCTCTAACACCAATTTAAGAATTTGATCTCTACTCCATCTTCTGCTGACATACCAGTAATTTACTTTCTAATTGCTTTCAACTCATAATTTGTTAATATTTTGGACTTGCACATTTTTGTTTCAAGTCTGTCTTCTGTGTCTTATGTTTTTCAGTTGGTGTCTATTCCAAGATTTTGCTATTTTTAACCTGGACTTCATTTCTTTGATGCCTTCGTTTCCTTTAACTTCTCTTCTAAACTCTTCCTGCTCTCTATCAGCTGGTTCTCTTGTCCTATAATCTCCTATTTTCTTTTACCCTGTTCTTCAGGATCTTTTTTTTTCAAGAGCTTATATTTATTTAGTTGATGCCAATGGAAAGGTACTTTTCTGAAATTTCCCATTTTCTGGGATATTTCAGTTTGGAAGATGTGGATAATTCTATTTCTTCATCTCTATTTGTTTTTAATCAGCTGCTGCTTCTCCTCCTCCTCCTTTTCTTCTTCCTGTTGTTATCTAAGTGTCGACCTGACACTGGCTTGTTTCTGGTGATCACTCACCACGGAATGGGGCCCAGTCCACCTGGGAGAACCACTGACCAGAGAACAGTGCTGGAGGTGGGATGGTAGGCAGCCTGAATTCAGGTGCCCTGCTTCACAAAGCCTTCTCAGTATGCTGCCTCCCCTGCCTACGAATACAGCTGTTCAGCTTTTGGTGTTGATCCTTTAGGGTCAGAATAAGATAAGAAAGCTGTACAACGAAGCCCTTTGTGTAACAGGTGTTCTCTGTAGTGATTTATATTGTTTGAGTTGACTTTGATCAAGAGCTGTAAACCCACTGTCACTTGCTCTCTCTCCTCTGCCTGCCATACTTCTAGCCCTTACAGGTGACTCATCTGCACAGCACATACTTCCTGTTCCGGCTGCCAGGGTCCTCTCACATCCACTGGCATTGAAAATCGGTGTCCTCAGTTATTAGAGGGACCTTTGTGTACCAACTACTGTTTAAGAATTCTGTATCCTACACATGACTGGTAAAGGGATATGGTTCTCCTGGGAAAGTTTCATTTTTCTTAAACGTTTTTGTTTGGGAACTTATGGATGATTGTTCCCCCATAGTTTTGTTGAAGATGGTATTTCCTTCTCTGCTTTTGACTCATCTTATAGTTTTTAATTGACCTCAGAGAGGAAAAGAGAATAAACACTTTAACATTTTAAGGCAGAATCCCTTAAAATATAGCACTGATTTTTAAAGTAGAAAAGAAAAAATATCAACTTTTGCATTTTATATTGTCTTACAGTTAGAAGAATTGCTCACAGTTGATACAATCTTCAAAACAGTGACCTTTTTATGTGGCAAACGAGTCTTGGCGTAGAGGACTATAGTTGTTCATGCTTGTCCAGATTCCCTTCCTTTTTACACTGTTGGAAGGCTCTGGTTTTCACCGGGGAAAATGTTCCTTCCTCATGCCAGGTGGTTTTGGTCTGATGTCAGTCATACAGAAGTCAAGGAACATAGGCATGTGACCCAAGGCAAGAAACCCCATGGAAATTAGAACCCAGATGGTCACCACAACACAGAAAAAGGGGACTACTGGCCAGTTTTGGAGAGAAAGTCTGTAAGTCACTGTTACCGATATACTCAGAGGGGTCTTGGTTCCTGTCCCTCCTAGCGCAGGTTGTTTGACCATTTATTTGATTCTGCAAGCTATCTGTGTCCTTTCAATGGATTCTCCTCTTCTGTTTATGTACACAAGAGTAGGTTTCTGTTGCTTGCTCTCAAGCATTCCAATTAGTACATTCATGGGGGTTTCTGGAATCTTCCCATGGTATGTTCCTGGGAAGTGGTAGAATTGGGGTTTGCACTCAGATGTTTTAACTCTCAGTTTTGTGACCTTTCTCCTATGTAACACTTGAGGTGAACTAAATACACAATAATCACATCTTGGACTGGAATGGGTATAGTCATTACTATACTATTTCAGGATCGTCAGAGAGGGAGAGTAGAGGAACAAGAATCTGGTTCTCCACTAGGGTGGAATAGGTGTAGAAGGAAGAGTCTCAACTGTGGATACTGAGAGAATAAGTGAGGTAGGATTAGGATATAGTTTAAGTAAGAACAGTTCTTTGAGGTCAAAATATGGTATGGGAGGGGGCAGGAGTTGGATAGAGAATGAGGGGACAATGCCATTCTAGGTGGGTAGGTTCCCATACCCAAAAATGAGTATGAGAAATAGTCAAACAGGCAGTTGTCATCAGAGCTCTAGAAAGGGCAGTGGAGGCCACAGCACTGACCTGGGGTTCCAGTCAGACTCGTTTTTCCCACTTGGTCATTGACTAGGAGCAACAGGGTGGCACAGGGTTGGGAGTCAGACACACACACCTGGGCTCAAATCACAGCTGCAGAGATTTTAATCCATATAAACTGGCAAGGTCTTTGACCTTTCTATATCTTAGCTTTCTCAATTGCAAATTGGGGATAACTGAATCTTTTTTATAGACTTGTTGGAAGTCTGGAATAAAATGTAAAAACTGTTTAAATGCTATGACAGATTACAGAAGCTCCATAAAAGGTAGTTGTACTGTTGGGGCACCTGGGTGGCTCAGTCGGGTAAGCGTCTGACTCTTGGTTTCAGTTTAGGTTATGATCTCAGGGTCTTGGGATCAAGTCCCACATTATCCTCCACACTCAGAGATTCTGCCTGAGATTCTCTCCCTCTGCCACATCCCTCTGCTCACTCTCTCTTACTCTCTCCTCTCTGTCTCTCTAAAATAAACAATTTTTTTAAAAAAAAGGTAGTTGTATTGCTATGAATGATCAAATTAAACAACTATAATAAATCTCCTACCCTTTCCCCACTTTAGTCCCCTTTTGGCAATCTGTCAATTTTCCCTCTAGCTTACAATCCATCCACATATCCCAGGATGTCCCTGCCTCCCTTCCCAACCTCACCATGTACCACCACCTTTTTTTTTTCTCAACCTCATGAAACTTCCCTCTATTTCTGTAAGGTACTTTCCAGTTGCCTGACTCTCCTGCATGATGCTCCCTCTGTCCAAATGCCATTTGCCTTTCCCTCCTTGACCCGCTCTGCTCCCTGATCAGTCCTCTGCTCACTTGTCACCTCCTATCCAAGACCCTTCTTGTCCCCTGAGGCAGACTTAGGTGTGCCCTCTTGTGTCTGTAGCACTTTGCACATTTTTTTTTTTTACTGTAGTAAGTTGAAAGAATGAAATGTAATAATTTATTTATTACTTGTTCAGCAGAGTAACTAATGTTTATCAGGACCTTCCCCCTGGGATTAGAGCTCTGTTTAGGTACTTTTATACACTTTGTATTTATCACTACAATAATTCTATCAGCTGGGTAGCATTCTCTCTACTTTTGAGCTCAGGACATGGAGGCTGAGAGGGATCAAATACCCAGTTCAAGTGGTGAATTCAGATTCTCTCTCATTTGAATGCCTAACATTGGAGAAAAAGGAAATGAACAATGTTGCCAAACAGAGATGCTCCATTCCAAGTTGAAGAAAAAAAGCACCCAACAACATCTTAGTTAGCCTTCAGATTCAGGTATATACATGATTTTCATCATGCTTTTTGAAAATCAATCCCAGCCCAATGCCATCAAGCCATTGGTCTGAGCCATTGGAGGGAAATTGAGAATACACTTGTTCATGTCTGTGCCTGTCTGCATACATTTCTTTCCGAGGAAGTGTTAAAGCCAAATGTGTCTAACATCCCAGCCATCCTGGCACTGTACTGCATGGTCCCATCTCTACCTCAGCTGTAGGAAAGAGTGTTATTTCCTTTATGCTTTCCTACTGGAGCCCATATATCATCAGAACACCCTGTTGAGGCTGAATTTAGTGAGCAGGTCACAGCATTTCTTCATTCTCCATTCATTCTTTCATATTTATTGAGTACCTAGTGTGTGCTGAGCATCATGGGCTGTCCAGAGCCTCTGCTGAATGGGCACGAGAACTTAGCACAGCACTCCTTGTACCTTTACACTGTAAGGCACATAAATAAATGAGCAAGCAAATGTCACCCTTCTCTGAGGCTGGCTGGTCTGGATGTCTGATGCTGTGATTTCCTTCAGTTGAGGGCCCTATGACATGACGACTTTGGACAGTAACATGTGCCAAATTACCTTTATCTCCCAGAAACTTTCACCTGTGGAGTCACCTTATTTGTATTCAGGACTATGTGTAATGAACTCACACAAAGAGGAAGGGCTTCTTGAGTTCACAAACAACAGATGAATGGACCCACCAAATGTCCTGCAGTATAGCTGAGACCAAATCTTTCTTTCCCACCATAATGGAGGTAAGCTGTAGATATTAACTCTGCAGCCATAGTCAGAGGAGGAGGGGCCTCGTCAATGAAAGACCCTCTCATTCTGCTGTGTTAACGGACTTGAATCAGCCAAGTTGGGCCCAAAGTTTGTGAGCAGGAGCTGGAGAGGGATAAGCTGCTCCACATAGTAAAGTGAAGAACAATTTGAGTTCCCAAGGTCTGAAAATCAGTTTATCCTTCCTGAAAGGTGCTGCCGGAGTTTCCCACAGCACCCACTGGTGTCCATAAAGTGTGTGCTGCAGTATTTCTCTGCAGCCACCCCAGGCAGAGGGGACATCCCAGAACCAGGGTACTGCAGGAAACTTTACAACCACAGCACAGCCCCAGAAAGGACGGGAAACCTTGAGAAGGCTGAGTTTGTTTCCAACCAGCTCATGGGACAAACACTTGCAATTCAACTTCATTTGGAAGAAATGGAGTTCGTCTTGCACGTCTGCATCTATATCCTGACCCTTCACATGCATTCCTAAATTTCCTTCTGTCATTCACTTCATTTAGGGGACAGTGTGGACTTCCTTGGGTTTGAACTCCACCTCTGTTATTCAAATGCCTTTTGGTCTTAGGAAAATTCCTTAATCTCTCCAAACCTTAGTTTCTCCTCATCTATGAAATGAAGATCAGAGCACTCACCTCCTGGTGTGAAGGATGGGGTCAAGTGAGATAATGCACAGACAATGCATAGCAAGTGCCCAGCTCTGAAGTTGAATTGCAATCATAAAAGAATATTTTGTAGGACCAACATCTGTGAAAGGTGGGCAGGACCACAGGGAATTCTGGTTTAGATCTGATTCATCTATAGAGTTCCTACTGTGCTTTCCAAGAGGGTTTGTCAGAGTTCTCACTGGACACTCTGGTACTCATGCTGAAATCCCACACACTCTCTGCCTGGAGATACACCCCTCCCACCTACCCATGTGTCCTCAATGCTCTGGTTTCCTCTCACTGGCTCAGATGGGCTCTGTTTTATTGTTCACTCAGCACCTTCACTCATGCTGGTCTCTCATTGAGAGCTTGCTTTCTTCCTTCCCTCTGCCTTAAATTCTCTTCCACCCTTGATATGTGGCCAACTTTTATTCATTCTTCTGGCCTTGGCTTGAATATCACTCACTCAGAGAAGCCTTTTACACCTCGGTCTGGGTTATGTCCTTTTATGTGTTCCTCTGACACCTGAATTTTTCTTTTGTAACAATACTCATCCTTTTATAATTACTTGCATAATATCTGATTTCCTCATTAGATGAAAAATTACATGAAAGCAGGGGCCACACTAGCCTTATTCTTGGCTGGATAATTATACAGTGTCAAGAACATGGTTCACACTTATGTGGTGAATGAATGGACATTCTTCTAAAATATCTCCAATCACCCCCCTCCTGCTGTATGCTTATTAATTTATATATGTTTTCTTATTCATCTCTTAATTGCATATGACCATTAGGGGCCATGAGAAAGAGAAAAAGGGATGATGAATCCTATACTAACTGATGAGATAATTTTGTTTTGTGGATTTAACTTTTATTGCATAAATAATGCACACTTGTAGAAAAGTTATAAAACATGAGTAAGTAAAAAGAAGAAAATGGAAAGCACTAGTAATCCCACAACTATTAATATTTCATTTGTTTTTTTTTCAATTTTTGTCCCTATAAATTTATAAAAATGTAACTTCTCCTCTACATACTGTTTTGGAGCTGATCATTTTACTTAATATATTGTGAACATATTTCAATATCAAGAAATAAAACCTTCAGCATATTCTTTAATGGCTGGATGAATGACATTATACAGAATAATTTGGTGGACATTTAGACTTTTTTTTTTTAACCAAACAATGGACTATGCTGTAGGAAACTGCCTTGTAGTTTAACGTCTGTGTACATCCATCATTATCCCTTTAGGATGGTGTGACATCAGAGGACATGTTTGTTTCAAATCTTTTTAATACACCTTGTCAAATTGTCCTCAAAGGTTTCAGGTGTGTATTTTCCTCCAGCAAGGTAATGATGGGCATATTATAGAGAAACTCTGAGTCCCCTGGCTCACCGACTTGCCTGTGAGATTGGCTTGGCCAGCCCATCCTTTTAATATCTCCAGCCAACCAGGCCCAGTGTCCAGGTCCTGGCCACTCTTTTGGCATTGTTTGCTCTTGCTCTCTTTCTCAGATTCCAATTATTTTCAGTTTCCCACATATTCTGGGATCTATTTTATAAACAAAGTCAATGTACTGATATGTCTTCTACTCCAATACCTAACTCTTGCACTGTCTGGAGAAAAGCCTACACTCTCATTAACAAATGGTATTAATTTTCACCTTTCAGTGCATCAGTAAGTAGAAATATTTAATATCCAACTAGGGAAAAAGCAATTCGTCCTCTTTACAGGAACTGGAAGAAACCTTTCCATAAGGGCAAGGGATAGCTACCTTATATGACCAAGACCTTTATTTTAAGGCCAGCATTGAGGGAAGCTGCATATGTTTTACAGGTAAATGTTTCCTCTTAAAATGTAGCAAAATCCCTTTGTTCAAAATGTAATTTAGCACTAAGTGTCTGTACCAACTAATCCTCAGTAGTTATTATAGTCTCATTTTACACAGGAAGAGAATTTGAGATTTATAATGTTTCATTCATTCACCCGGTAAATATCTACTGTGCCTACCATTGTGTTTAGCAACACAACAGCTATTGGTGGTCTTAATAAGAGTGCTTTCACTGGAGGGAAAGTCTGATTGGAGTGGGTTCAAGAAGGAATAAGAATAAATTATTTGGAGATAGTGACATGGTAGAGACTACTATTTCACAGAGCTTTGCCGCAAAGAGAAAGAGAGTAAGTGGGAGCTTGTGGTTACAGAGGAAAATGGGAGGTCAAAAAGGGCTCGCAGTAAAATGAGATTGCAACATGCTGGGATGGGAATGGTTCAAGGAGAGGGGAATGTCGATGCTGGAGAGAAAAGGTGGCAAGATTTGCCTAGTTGAGAGCAGAGAGCTTGTCTGCAGTAACAGAAATGAGGTAACAGGAAGACGGGTGTGGCGTAAAGGTGGGAGTCTGTGGCAGTTCTCTTTTTTGATGCCTTTGTTTTTCTTACAAGAGTAGGAAGCAAGGCCAGTGACTGCAAGGGAAGATGGGAAAGGGGGTGTGCAGAGAGTGGGAAAAGCGTGACATAAGCAGAAAAGTAGACAGGGAATGTGGCAGAGAAGTACGGGATGGCTGCCAGGTGGCAGCAAGAACCCAGCTGGAGACAGTAATCACACCTTTAATGAGGCCAGCCTGTAAGATGATGTGTTTTTTCTCCGACCATATCCAACTGTAGAGGTGCAGGTGAGGAGCTAGTGGAGAGGAGAAGAGAATTGGGTTTGTGGCTTTGTCAAACAAGGATGCCTAAAGCAAGGGAGGGCACAGAAATTCAAGACATATGCAAGGGAATAATTACTGAATGATGGTGGAATTTTGACAAGGGTATGAGTGAACAAAGGCCTTGAATGTGGTGAGGGACTCAGGCCTATGAATCAGTGGACCAGCGGTCCTGATGGGGGGTCAGCGTGTTGGTAGAGTTGATCAAAGCAGGGAATCAGAAGGATAGAAGATGATGGTCAGCGTAGATAGGGAAGTTGGAATATGGAAGTCAACTGTTTCTCAAGGTCATACAGCACTGTGTTGCAGAGCTGGGGTTCAAACCCAAGCCCTGTGCTCCCAGAGCCCACCCCAGCATGTAAGCATCACACCAAGCCCAAGTGAGAGATGCATGGGCTCAGAGAGGCACCACTGTCTTTATGGTATCGGTCCTGCCAACAAGGATCCGGAGCTTTCTGTGGGCATTTAAAGACCCACACAGGATTGCAATGCAAAAATCCTCCTGCCTTTCCCCTCCCTGTCTGCCTTCTTACAGAAATAGCAACTAGTTCAGGCAGGCGGGGCAGCTTCCGCGGAGGACACATGTTTGCTGATGAGGGGAAACAGACTGGGCCAGCTAATGGGGAAACACAGGGTCCCTTATGGGTCTGAGGTTTAAATATCAGTTTCTGGGGTTTGTGCCTGCATGGTTTTCTCCACAAAACCGATCATTATCTTTGCAGGTCCGCACCTCTCCTGGGGGTGCTTGGGAAGGGTACCCGCCCTCCTCAGATATTAACCATCCTCTACTAGCAAAACCGTGACAGGTCTCATGTGGTGGTGTATGTGGGGCAGAGTTAAATACAAAACAGACACGAGGCACACTGAAATCGTGAGGCAGACTGACGACAGCCCAGGAATGCTGAGATTGAGGCCCCATCTCCTATGTGACTGCTGACAGTAGGAATGTTAACCCTAAATTTCCTGCCTGGAGTCTGACCACAGCAGGGAGCCATGTTCTCTCTCTCTCTCTCTCTCTCTCTCTCTCTGTCTCTCTCTTTCACCCCCTCTAAAGTCTCTCTCTATTTCTCTTTCTCACACAGACACACAGTCTGTCTCTCTCTCTCATACACACACACACACACACTGTCTCACATATACACACTGTCTCTCTCTCATATACACAGTCACTCATACACACACTGCCTCTCTCACAACCACACTATCACATATACACACTGTCTCTCTCACACACACTGTCTCCCATACACACACTGCCTCTCACACACACTCTCACATATGCACACTCTCTCTTATACACACACTCACACACACAGTCTCACATGCACACACTATCTCTCGTTCACACACATACACACACATCTCTCTCACTCACATTGTCTCTCATATACAAACTGCCTTTCTCACACATACTCTTTCACATACACACACTCTCTTATACACACATACTCACACACACAGTCTCACATGCACACACTATCTCTCATACACACAAATACACACATGTCTCTCACACACATTTTCTCTCATACACACACTGCCTCTCTCTCACACACTATCTCACATGCAAACTATTTCTTACACACACACACACACACACACACACACACACACACACACACACAATAAAGCCTGGAGGACTGTGTTCAGGTGTTTTGATAGCTGTGTGCCTAGAGGTCCCATACTATGAATTTTGAAAGTCATGAGAAAAATATACTCTCTAGTCTTCGGAGATCTAATGATCATTTAGATGAGAATGATCAAAGGTGCCATAGGATTAGTTCCTATTTTGAACTCTGGATGTTTTGGAGTTGTCAAATGATCTCACAGTTTGGGTGCCTTGGGCAACCTAAATGAAGGGCCAGGTGTCTATAACAGTCTCCCTGGCAGCCCTCAGCTTCTCCCTCAGAGACATAGTGAAGCTGGGCTTCTGTCCAAGGGGACTTTATGCCTCAGGCATTTCAGAAAAACATGACTCAACCAGAGACACATAATTTAATACTGGGGTTTATCTAGATAGAGAGAGGCACAAGGAATAGTGATGGCATGTGTAATTCGTGCGTGTGTGTGTGTGTGTGTGTGTGTGTGTGTTTGTGTGTGTCCTGGTGATTCTGATATGTTCTCTCACCACAGCCATACATATGTATGCACACACTTGCACACATACACAGTGGCACCTCACCTTCCATACCCACTTGGGAACTGCCATTCTAGGTGTTTCACCTGGCTCCTTTCTAAATGTGTGTGCTCTTCCTGAGTAATTATCCAAGATAATAATCAACAATGTCATCAATGTGGATTAAATTTTTAGGGTTCCTATTAAGTAACTGAAATCAAATATAATTATATGTATTTAATAGTTTTCTATACTTTCTAGTTTAAATCCACTAAAATCACATTAGGGAGGATTCCCCAATGAGAAAACCAATGTGACAAAAACTTTCATAAGCTGGCAGTCAATACCCAACACTATGGCTACTCTGGGCTTGAAGTGGAATTATATCCATCCTGGTTTGTCATCATTTAACGTCTGCTCCTGGCTAAGGAAAACACACTGGACCTAAATAAAATATCTTCCTAATATTCAAGGAATTAGCTCTATCCTACCACATTTTATCTTTCTGTGCATCTATCTGATAATTTCTAGAATGTTCTTTTATCAGCCCCATCCCACTTTTAATTGATGAACTGAGGCTAAAAGGGAGGGGAAAACAAGGAAGGAAAGAAGAATAGGAAGGGAGGAATAAAAAGGTGGAGAGAACATACACTCGGTGAGCACCTGGTATGACCCAGAAAACACCTACTACATAGGGGAAGATTTTGCTCAAGTGCTATTGATGTTGCCCCTTCCATTTAGGAGGTCACAGTCAGCTTGCATTGGGTAACTGATTGCCACCAGCTGTCATACCGGCAGGACTGGATCGATTACTGATTGGAACTCAATGTCAACAATTACATAATTTATGATTTTGTTTCATTCTAGTTCAAAGTCACCATAAACAAATCATGACACTTGACATTGCAAGGATTCTCACTAAAGGAAACAGCAATATGACTAAACATTCACATGCGTCAGGCTCGTGCTTGAGTCGTATCCAATTCTTCTATGACTCACCACTAAGAACAATAAAAACATGAATGTGGCCTGCTCACATCTGGATTCTGATTATGGGCTAACTATAGAAAGTGCTTCAATGTCCTTGATTTGGAATAAATATACACTGAGAGGACCAAAGGGACCAAAGTTCATGTCACTTTCAAAAGATACTCTAGCCTGCTGTCCTCACAACTCTCTTGCTCTGGGTGGTTCAATTTCTTCCATCTTTATCCAGGGGCTCAGGATGTGCCCCAGGAAGTGAAGGCCAATATGGAGAACTTTAGAAGTTGGTTCAATGGATGAGCAGGGAGAGAAATTTGTGTGGCTGGTTAGCAAATACCAAGTGCCTTCTCTATTCTGTGAGACAGAATCCTGGCTGTCCCTATCTCTTTGAGTTACTCACAGAAGCATGGTATAGCTGAGGCTGCTTCTGTCCCACACATATCCCCTCAGGCCTTACATTTCAGTGTCTGAAGCACTAAAGTCTAACTTTTGGTCTCTGCCTCTCTTTGGCTGGGGGTTTTCTCTGACCTCCAGGAATGATCTGCACATAGAAATGACATTCTGAAAACGTTAAGGATTTGCTACTTTTGGGAGCAGCCATTGGTAGATAACTGATGGGAAGAACTGTTCTCTTGCATCTCGGTTGGGGTAACTCTGAGGCTCATACTTTACAGGGCCTTCTAGAGTTCCCCAGTAGGGTTAAGCTCCAATTGACCACAACAGTCACTTAACTGATAACACATTATTTATTGGTTGGCTTCTTTTCTCCAATACACTTCCCCACTATCCTGTCAGTGTTTCCTGGGATCACCTCCCAAATAAATTACACTTGAATCCTAATCTCAAGATCTACTTCTGAAAGAACCCAGACTAATACTCGGGGCACCTTTTCTCAAGTTTTTCTCAACTTGGTAGAACCAGAAGCTTAAATAACTGAAGTTCTCTTGATCTTTGATTATAAACTAGTGTTGAAAATCCAACAGTCACAGAGATGAGGCAAGTCACATAAATAGGAGAAGTGAGCTGGATAGAGATTATGCTAACCAGATGGGACATACGCCATCTAAAAGAGCGGCTGCAGCTCAGCCCCAGCCAATTGTTGCCATGTGGAAAAGTAGGCCCAATGTAGCCACATCAAGTTTTTCATGAGACTCCAGAAATCTAGATTTTTTGTGTAGAATCTCTTAATATGTAAATGTTGACCACAAATTTCAGATGCCTTTATAATATTCAACTGGCCAAATAAAATACATCTGTGAGCCATATTTGGCCCAGGGGCTACCAGTTTGCAATCTCTGTTACAAAAATAAAGCCCTTAGCTAGAAATTCATAGGTGACACTTAAAGTAACAAGAGTTGCTGCTCTTAAAATGAATTTTCATAGCTATTTTCACATTTCTTGAGCAGGTCTTGTTCTCACCCCATCCCTAAGTGGTTGTAGCCAATGTTGCATATCTGCTCAAAAAACAAAAGAGACCCAAGTAGAAAGAGAACACTAATCACAGACTTGGCATCAAACTGTGGTCTGGCTTCATATGATGTTCTTAGAGCCAACTGGAAAGGAAACCACCACCCAAATCCATCACAACTTGTGCTATCACAGTGGGTTTAAATTGGGTGGAAATGTTGTGAGTTTAATAAAATGGAACTGCTGAGATGCACATATATATCTCGGTTTAGCTGATAGCTCTTTCAAGGGCATTGTGATGTCAAATGTGTTTGGCAGTTTCAATTCTCTTAGTACCCACATTTGCACTGCTCTTAAGACAGAGGCTGATTGGAAGCATGTGTGCTAACAGTAACCAACGTATAATGTGTGGAATTAAGGAGAGTGTGGAAGTTTTACTATTTCATGGTTCTAAACTAAGTTGTGTGAGAGGAGAGGAACAAAGGGTTACATCATTTTCCTTCTTTGTCTACTTGTTCTTTTTTTTTTAATTTTAGGAAACAACTTGAGGCTTTTAGTCTACCTTTTTGTTTTGGCATTTAGGAACCAAAATGCACAAATAACAGGAGTTGAGGCTCCAGCATAATCATCTCCTCCAGTAAGAAAGATCGCTATCAAGGGGCGCTTTTAGTTCTGTGTATGGACCATTCATTCACACATTGGTTTTGATAACCACACTGTGGCTGTATAAGATGCTAATGTAAAAAGAAGCTAAGCAAAGGATATGTGGGAATTCTCTAAACTATGCACATCTTCTGTCAATCTAAAACTATCTCAAAATAAAAAAGCTTATTTTTTTAAGACTGTTATAAACAAGATTCTGGGGCACAAAAGGGCTAAACCAGGTAAGCAGAACTTAAAGAATCCTGCATTAGAAGGCTTTCGAAGAGGGAGGATCTTGGTATGTTGATATAATACAGAGAGGGGTATTCTAGTTCTATTTTCCAGTTAGAAACCCAGGTTCAAAGAACTTACTTACCAAAGTTTACCCAGATTGTTAAGTGGTTAATAACAAAGATGGATGACTATGAATAACTTCTGGAGCTTAAATGTTTTATGGCAGTGATTCACAGGCAAAGGGAAAAATAAAAGAGTAAAAGGGACAGATAAAAAGGCTAGATATAGGTAGTACCAGTAAATGTAAGAATGTTTTGAATAATCAAAATCATATTCCAAATCAGTAGGTGAAGGACTGCTTCTTCAATAGTGTAAAGACAACTGAGTCTGAATTTTGAAAAAGAAATTAATATGGGGCACACTATATCCTGGTCCTCCCAATTTACAGAGAAATTGAGCTGAGAGTAAAAAATGAAACTATAAAAGGGCTAGAAGAAAATAAAGTGACTTTTACTATGTAATTTTGGTGTGTGCAATATTTTCTAAGAAAGGTAGAAACTGTAAAAGAAAAGACTAATGATTTCCTTAAATTAGAAGCAAATACACTTTTATGTCCTAGAAACTACCCACAGTGTACAAAATCCCACAAGTTGCCTCTTCATAGCCACATCCATTTCCTTTCTGCTCCTACCCATTCCTTCACACCTGGCAGCACTAATTTGTTCCACTTACTATACTTTCATCCTTTCATGAACATTATACACATGGAATCATACAGTATTTTTTCTAGCTTTGGCTTTCAACTTGCTTAGATCATTGTATTTGAAATGAATTTCTTGTAGACCACATATGATTGGGTCATGTGCTTTTAATCCACTCTACCAATCTCTGTTTTTTTAATTGGTGTATTTGGACCATTTATATTCAATATAAATATTGACACATGAAGGCTTAAATCTGATTATAGCTTTTGTTTCCTGACTGTTCTGTTTTTGTTTCTCTATTTTCTTTTTCCTGCCTTCCTGAGGATTACTTGGACATTTTTTAAAATTTGATTTTCATTTATTTATAGCTTTATTTATTTATTTATTTATTTATTTATTTTTTAGTGGAGCTATCGTCATTATATACACAACTTATCAGAATCTACGAGGGTCATCATTTTACCAGTTTTAGTGTAGAATAGGAGTCTTCCCTTCCTTTATGTCCCTTTATCCTTCCTTAATTATAATTCCCTTGTACATTTAGAACCACAACAGTTGGTGTTATAATTCTGTTTCCACATTAACCACAATTTAGAAGACTCAAGAGGAGAGGTAAAGTCTGTTGTATTTACTCATGTCTTTTCTTACATGATTTTTGTTTCTTCCTGATATTTCAGAGTTCCCTATTTTATTGTTTCCTTTCTGTTTAGAGAATTTTCCCTAACTGTTCTTTTAGAGTAGATCTGCCAGAAACAAATTCTTTGTTTTCCTTCATTTGAAAATCTCTAGATTTTCTCTTCATTCTTTCTTTTAAATTCCAGTATAATAAAGATACCATGTTATATTAGTTTGAGGTGTAGAATATACTAATTCAACCATTCCATATATTACTCAGTGCTCATCTCAGTAAGTGTACTCTTAATCTCCCTCACTTATTTCACCCATCCCCTCACCCACCCCCACTTTGGCAACCACCAATTTGTTGCCTTTAGTTAAGAGTCTGTTTTTTTGTTTGTCTCTTTTTTCTTTGTTCATTAGGTTTGTTTCTTGAATTCTATATATAAGTGAAATCATATGGTATTTATCATTCTGACTTATTTCACTTAGCATTATACACTGTAGATCTATCCATTGTTGTTGCAAATGGCAAGATTTTATTCTTTTTTATGGCTAAATAGTATTCTATTGTGTGTGTGTATACACATACCACATCTTTTTTATCGATTTGTCTATCAATGAACACTCAGCTGCTTTCTTAATTTTGTTATTGTAAATAATGCTGTAATAAACATAGGGGTGCATATATCTTTTCAAATTAGTGTTTTCATATTTTGGGGTAAATACCCAGTAGTGGAATTACTGGAGCATATGGTAATTATATTTTTAAATTATTGAGCAACCTCCATACCATCCTCCATAGTGGCTGCACCAGCTTGCATTCCCACCAACAGTGCACAAGAGTTCCTTTTTCTTGGTATCCTTGCCAACACTTTTTTTTTCTTGTGTTTTGATTTTGATTTTAGCCATTCTGACAGGTGTGAGGTGGTATCTCATTGTGGTTTTGATTTGCATTTCCCTGATGATAAGTGATGTTGAAAATCTTAGCGTGTGTGTTGGTCATCTGCATGTCTTCTTCGAAAAATGTTTATTCATGTCTTCTGTCCATTTTTTTTTAAAGATTTTATTTATTTGACAGAGAGAAACACAGCCAGAGAGGTAACACAAGCAGGGGGAGTGAGAGAGGGAGAAGCAGGCTTGCCGCCGAGCGGGAAGCCTGATGTGGGACTCGATCATGGGTCTCCAGGATCATGATCCTGGAGCCGAAGGCAGTTGCTTAACCAACTGAGCCACCCAAGTGCCCCTCTTCTGTCCATTTTTAACTGGACATTTGGATGGTTTTGGTACTGAGTCATATAAGTCTTTATATATTTTGGATACTAACCCTTTATTGGATATATCATTTGCAAATATCTTCTTCCATTCAGTAGGCTGTCTTTTTTTTGTTGTTGTTTCCTATTTTGTACAAAAGCTTTTCATTGTGATGTAGTCCCAATTGTTAATTTTGCTTTTGTTTCCCTTGTCTCAGTAGACATAACTACAAAACTGTTGCTCTGAACAACATCAGGGAAATTACTGTCTGTGCTCTTTTCTAGGATTTATATGCTTTTAGGTCTCATACTAGGTCTCAAACACACTTTCAAGTGTGTTTTAAATTTAATTTTAATTAAATTAAATTAAATTAATTATAATTAATATTATACTAGTATATTAATATTATAATTAATATTAGTATTTAATTTTTAAATTTAAATTCTATTCCATTAACATATACTTTATTATTAGTTTCAGAAGTAAAATTCAATGTTTCATCAGTTGCATACAACACCCAGTGTTTATTACTTCCTGTACTGGTCTTAATGTCCCTCACCCAGTTACCCCAGCCCCCCCAACATACCCGTCCCAGCAATCCTCAGTTTGTTCCCTATAGTTAAGAGTTTCTTATGGTTTTGCTCCCTCTCTGGTTTCCTTTTATTTTATTTTTCCTCCCTTCCCTAATGTTGATCTGCTTTCTTTCTTGAATTCCACATATGAGCTTATTTTTATGTATGGTGTTAGAAAGTGGTCCAGTTTCATTCTTTTGCATGTAGTTGTCCAGTTTTATCAACACCATTTGTTGAAAAGACTGCCTTGCATTGCATATTCTTGGCTCATTTGTCATAGATTAATTGACCGTATAAGCATGGGTTTATTTCTGGGCTCTCTATTATGTTCTGTTGATCTATGTGTCTCTTTTTGTGACACTGCCATACTGTTTTACATACTATAGCTGTGTAGTTTATCTTTAAATCACTATTGTGATATCTCCATTTTTATTCTTTCTTTTTAAGATTTCTTTGTCTGTTTGGGGTCTTTTGTGGTTCCATACATATTTTAGGATTATTTGTTCTAGTTCTATGAAAAATGCCATTGATAGGGACTGCATTAAATCTATAGACTGCTCTAGATAGTATGGAAACTTTAACAATATTTGTTCTCCCAATCCATGAGCATAGAATATGTTTCCATTTGTCATATTATTTTGTAATTATTTTATCAGTGTTTTATAGTTTTCAGAGTATAGTATAGTCTTTCACCTTCTGGGTTAAATTTATTCCTAGTTATTTTACTACTTTTGGTGCAACTGTAAATGAGATTGTTTTCTTAATTTCTCTTTCTACTACTTCATTATTAGTGTACAGAAATGCAACAAATTTCTATACATTGATTTTATGTCCTGCAACTTTACTGAATTTATCAGTTCTAATAGTTTTTCTGTGGGTCTTTAGCATGTTCTATATAGAGTATAATATCATCTGCAAATAGTGAAATTTTTACTTCTTTTAGATGCCTTTTATTTATTTTTGTTGTGTGATTGCTGTGGTTGGGACTCCCAGTACTACGCTGAATAAAAGTGGTGAGAGTGGATATCCTTGTCTTCTTACTGATCTTAGGGGAAGAGGGGTAAGTTTTAATCATTGAGTATGATATTAACCACAGGTTTTTCTTCTACAGTCTTTACTATGCTGAGATATGTTCCTTCTAAACCTACTTTGTTGTGGGTTTTTATCATGAATTAATTTTGTAATTTTTATTTGCTTATACTACACCTATTGAAATGATTATATGGCCTTTATCCTTTCTCTTATTGATATGATGCATCACATTGATTGATTTGTAAATTTTGAAACACACTTGCATTCCAGAAATAAATACCACTTGATAGTGGTGAATGATTTTTTAAAATATATTGTTGGATTTGGTTTGCTAGTATTTTGTTGAGGATTTTTGCAGCTATGTGTGTCAGAGATATTGGCCTGTAGTTCTTTCTTAGTGGTGTCTTTCTCTGGGTTTAGTATCAGGGTAATATTAGCCTCATTGGTTGAATTTGGAAGGTTTATTCCTCTCCTATTTTTAGAAAAGTTTGAGAAGAATAGATACTAAATCTTCTTTAAATTGGAAGAAGTCACCTGTGGAGCCATCTGGTCTTGGACTTTTGTTTGCTGGGAGTTTTTTGACTACTGATTCAATTTCATTGGTAGTCATCAGTCTGTTCAAATTTTCTATCTCTTACTGATTCCCTTTTGGATGGTTGTGTGTTTCTGGGAATGAATATATTTCTTTTAGTTGTCCAGTTTGTTTTCATATAATTTTTCATAACATTCTCTTATAATCCTTTGTATTTCTGTGTTGTCAGTTATTATTTCTCCTCTTTCATTTCTGATTTTATTTGAATCCACTCTCTCTCTCCTGCTTTTATTTTTTGGATGAATCTGACTAAGGGTTTAACAATTTTGTTGATCTTTTCATAGAATCAGATTCTGGTTACATTTATCAGTTCTATTCATTTTTAAGTTTCTAGTTCATTTATTTTTGCTCTGATCTTTATTATTCCCTTCCTTCTACTGGCTTTGGGCTTTTTGATCTTCTTTTTCTAGCTCCTTGAGGTGTAAGGTTAGGTTGTTTATGTCTGAGATTTTCTTGCTTATTGAGGTAGTCCTGTATTGTTATAATCTTGCTTCTTATATTGTTATAATATTGCTTTTGCTGCATTCCAAAAGATTTTTGGCCATAATGTTTTCATTTTCATTTGTCTCCAGGTATTTTATGATTTCCTCTCTGATGTCTTGGTTGACCTATCCATTGTTGAGCAACACATTATTTACCTCCATGTATTTGTGTTCTTTGCAGATTTTTTTCTAGCTGTTGATAGTTTCATAGCACTGTGTTCAAAATGCATGATACGACTTTAATCTTCAATCTTTTTTATCTGTGTGATATATTTTGGAGAATGTTCTATGTACATCTGAAAAAAATGTGCATTAATGTGCATTCTGCTGTTTTTGGATGGAGTGTTTTGAATATGTCTGTTTAGATTCATCTGGTCCAATGTGTCATTCAAAACTACTGTTTCCTTGTTGATATTCAGTTTGGATAATCTGTCCATTGATGTAGGTGGGGTGTTAAAGTCCCCTGCTAATTATTATATACTATCAATTTCTTCCTTTATGTTTGTTAATAGCTGCTTTATATATCTGTGTGCTTCCATGTTGGGCGCATTATTATTTACAATTGCCATATCTTCTTATTGAATTGTTTCCCTTTATGATTATGTAGTATCCTTCTTTGCTCTTGTTACAGTCTCAGTTTTCTTTTTTTGAGATTTATTTATTTATTTGAGAGAATGGGAGAGAGACAGACAGAGAGAGCACAAACAGGGGCAGAGGCAGAGGTAGAAATAGGCTCCCTGCTGAGCAAGGAGCCCTATGTGGGACTCATTCCAGGACCCTGGGATCATGACCTTAGGTGAAGGCAGACGCTTTGCTGACTGAGCCACCCAGGCACCCATTATAGTCTGTGTATTTATTTATTTATTTATTTATTTATTTATTTGTTTATTTATTTATTTATTATTTATTTGACAGAGAGAAACACAGCTAGAGAGGGAACACAGAAGGGGGAGTAAAAGAGGGAGAAGTAGGCTTCTCGCTGAGCAGGGAGCCTGATGCAGGGCTCGATCCTGGGATTCTGGGGATCATGATCTGAGCCCAAGGCTGTCGCCTAACCAACTGAGCCACCCAGGCACCCCTGTAGTCTGTGTTTTAAATTATATTTTGTCTGATATAAGTATTGCTACCCCAGCTTTTATTTTTGGTTCCATTTGCCTGATAAATGTTTTTCATCTCTTCAGTTTTAATCTGCATGTATCTTTAGGTCAGAAGTCAGTCTCTTCTATGCAGCATATAGGTGGGTCTTGCTTTTTTATCCATTCAGTCATCCCATGTCTTTTGGTTGGACTATTTAGTCCACTTACAGTCAAATTAATTATCAATAGGTATGTATTTATTGCCATCCTATTAATTGCTTTATAGTGGTTTTTGTTTTTCCATGTTCCTTTCTTTTCTTGCTGTATTTTCTGGTGGTTTGATGGCTTTCTTTTGTGATGTGCTTGGATTCCTTTGTCCTTATTTTTTTAATATATATTACTGATTTTTGATTTATGTTGCTACATTACTTTTATATATAATATCTAATGCATACAGCAGTCTATATTAAAAGTTAAGTTTGAATCCATTCTAAAAGCACTAAATTTTTACCCCTCCCTCCACATACACATTTATATGGTGTCATCCTTTACATCCTTTATTTTGTGAATCACTTGAATGATTTTTTTTTAAAAGATTTTATTTATTTGACAGAGAGAAACACAGCCAGAGAGGGAACACAAGCAGAGGGAGTGAGAGAGGGAGAAGCAGGCTTCCCGCCGAGCAGGGAGCCCGATGTGGGACTCGATCCGGGGTCTCCGGGACCATGACCTGAGCCGAAGGCAGTTGCTTAACCAACTGAGCCACCCAGGCGCCCCTTGACTGATTTTTATAGATATACCTCATTTACTGCCTTTGTGCTCTAACCTCCATACTGGTTTTATAAGTGATTAATTTACTACTTTTCTTATGTTTATATGTGCCTGTGAGACTTTTTTCACTTCCTATTTTTCTTACTCCTAGTTATGGTCTTTCCTGCCGACTCAAAGAATTCCCTTTAACATTATAAGGCTGATTTAGTGATAATGAACTCCTTTAACTTTTGTTTGTCTGAGAAAGTTTTTATCTCTCCTTCTATTCTGAATTATAGCCTTACTAAATAGAGTATTCTTGGTTGCAAGGTTTTTCATTTCAGCGCTTTGAATACATCCTGCCACCTTCTTCTCGCCTGTCAAATTTCTGCTAAAAAAATCCACTGATATCCTTATGGGGGTTCCATTTACGTAAATGTTTTCCTGTCTCTTGCTGTTTTTAAAATTCTCTCTTTATCACTACTTTTTGCTGTTTCAATTATATGTCTTGGTGTGGACCTCCTTGGGTTGATTTTGCTGCAGGATCTTTGTGCCTCCTGGATCTAGCTGTTCCCTTCCCCTGATTCAGGAAGTTTTCAGCTATTATTTCTTCAAATAAATTTCTGCTTCCTTTAGTCTACTAGTTATTTCTTCTTGTATGTGCGTGTGTGTGTGTGTGTGTGTGTGTGTGTGTGTGTGTGTGTGTTTGGATTTTATTTATTTGACAAAGAGCACAAGCAGAGGGAGCAGTAGGCTCATAGAGAGGGAAAAGTAGGCTCCCTGCTGAGCAAGGAGTCTGATATGGGGCTTGATCCCAGGACACTGGGATCACAACCTTAGTGGAAGGCAGACGTTTAACCTCCTGAGCCATCCAGGTGCCTCCTGTAGATTTTATTTATTTATTTGACAAAGAAAGAGAGAGAGTATGACTGGGAGTAGGGCCAAAGGGAGAGGCAGACTTCCTACAGAGCATGGAGCCCAAAGCAGGCTCAATACCATGACCCTGAGATCATGACCTGAACTGCAATCAGAAACTTAACTGACTGAGCCACCTAGGTGTCCTGCCTCTAGTATATTTTTAATTTGGGTTATTGAGTTCTTCCTCTCTGATTGGTTCTTTTTTTTAAAAGATTTTATTTATTCTTTTGACACAGAGAGCGACAATGTGAGAGAGGGAACACAAGCAGAGAAAGTGGGGGAGAGAGAAGCAAGCTTCCCACCAAGCAAGGAGCCCAATGTTGGGCTTGATCCCAGGACCCTGGGATCATGATCTGAGCTGAAGGAAGATGTATAATGACTGAGCCACCCAGGCACCCTTTGGATTGGTTCTTTTTTATATTTTCTATTTGTTTATGGTCTTACTGAATTCCAGTCTGGGGTCACCTTTTTCTCAAGTCCTGTGAGTATCTTTAGGACTATTACTTTAAATTCTCTAGCAGGTATACTGCTTATCACCACTTTGTTTAGCTCTCCTGCTGCGATTCTGTACTGTTCTTTCATCTGGGACATACTCCTCTGTCTCCTCTTTTGTCTGGCTTTCTGTTTGTGTTAGGAAAGTCAACTACATCTCCTGCTCTTTAAAATAGTGACCTTATGAAGAAGAAGTCCTTTAGTGCCCTGAAGTGCAATGTCCCCTATTAATGAGAACCTGGTATTTCAGGGGTTTCTCTTATGTGTTGCATGCACCCTACTATTGTGGTTGAAATGTGTTTGCCTTCTGTCCAGCCATCTGTAATGGTTCTTTTTGCTTGTTGTGAGCAGGGTTTGGTCCCAGTATTGTTAAGAGGCCAGTCTGGGGTCACCTTGTTTTGAGTATGGTCAGACCAGATGTTTACCAGAACTGCAATTGCACAGAACTGCAGGATGCTTTCCCTGTCTTGTTCCCTGAAAACCTTTCATTGGTCAGGTGGGGCCTGCAGTCAGACCTGAGGACTGTCCCCAGTCCACCACTGGGACAGCAATCAGACTGGTGTGTGTTCTTGTCTTCCTGTCTCCTCAGGGCAGGAGTCACTTTGGAGTGGTGTTGGACACTGGGAGCTGCTGGCACAATGTCATGCTTTGATGGATTCTGGTGGAGTGGGGTGGGTTGGATAGATAGGATGCATTGTACGAGAATGCAGGGAGGCACACTCTTAATAAAACTAGCTGGCAAATGTTTGTGCTGGTATCTATTGTTTCCTGCAGGTGTCTCTGTATCTAGGCTTGGAGGAAGAGGAGAAAAATGGCACTACCCAGCTCCTTTCTTCTTGGAGCGGTCCCGTAAAAATCCCTGCCCCTCCTGCACAAGGTTCTGAGATTAGTAAATATATATCCTTCCCATATACCCCAGACATTTTTCAAACTTCTACATCTAAGTGGATTCTCAGCAGGGATTGTTTGTTGTTCTGTCTGTTTAAGGGCAGGGACTCAGTTTCTTATTGCCTTCCACCGCTCCAGAGCTGAGGCTGCTAATTTTTAAAATTCTAGGTGTTAAGCCCCAGTGATTGTAAAAACTCGTATAATTAAGCCCCTCTGGTTTTCAAAGCCAAATGTTAAGGGGATACATCTTCCCAGTGGGTGCCTCATGCTTGGGGTACCTGGTGTGGGTTCTGCTCCTCTTCCTTCTCCCTTCTTGCAGAGTTACTCCCCCTTGTGGTTAGTCTTTTCCAGCTTAATTTGTTTCCTGACCATGTATCCACCCTTTCTAGGGTTTTTGATGTGGCCTTCCTTTCTACAGGTAGCTGTGGAGAGTCTCTTCTGCTAGTCTTTGGTTCATTTTCTGGGTTATTTACAGTGGGTGTTATCTTGGTGTATTCTTGGGACAAGTGAATGTTTCCCCCTCCTCTGCCTTCTTCCCCAAAAGCTCAGAGTTTTCTCTTCATTCCCAAATGATATTTTTGGCAGCATGAAATTCCGGGTTGGTGGGGTTTTGCTGTTGTTCAGTACTTAACAAAGTATTATGTTACTTCTTTCTGGCCTCCATAGTTTCTGATGAGAATCCACTGACATTAGAATTGTCTTTCTTGTATAGGTAAGGTTTTTGTTTTGTTTTCTGGCTGCTTTTGAGGTTTTTTTTCGCCTTGTCTTTAGTTTTCAGAAGCTTAATTATGATACTCTTCTTCAGTTTTTATTCTGGTTAAGGTTTTAGCTCCTTGAATTTGCATATTTCTATCTCTAGTCAGATTTGGGAAGATTTCAGCCACGATTTCTTTGAGGGCTTTTTCAGCCCTCCTCTCTCTTCCTTTTCTGGAGCCCTGGTAACATGAATGTTGGCTCTTTTATTGCATTCCCCCAGGTCTCTGAAGCTATGTTTAATTTTTTTTTTTTTTCAGTCTCCTTTCTGTTGTTTGGACTAGGTAATTTCTTCTACTCTGTGTTTTTGGTCCCTGGTTTCTTTCCTCTGTCTCCTCCACACTAATATAGAGCCTACTGTTTTTGTACAGTTATTCTTTTTTTTCTATTCTAAAATTTCCATTGGAGTCTACTTTATGTCTTCTATTGTTTTGATAAGACTTTCAATTTATTTATTCTTTTTCCCCCCACAGCATTCATAATTACTTATAGAACCATCTTTATAGTAGCTTCATTAAAATCTTTGTCAGATAGTTTTGGCATCTCTACCATCTCAGCATTGGTATTTATGGCCTTTGCTCATTAGTTTGCAATATGCTTGGTTCTTGGTATGACTTTTAATTGAAACCTGGGCATTTCCATATTATGTCATGAGATAATGACTCTTATTTAAACCTTCCAGTTTACCCTTTTTCCCTCCTGACACTGCTCCAGCAAAAGAAAAGGACATACCACCTCATTAATGCTAGATATCTGAGAGTGTGTGTTCTAACTCCTCATGCAGTCTCCACTAACACTGTAATGCAAATGACCTCATTATTGTGGGTTAAGGATGAAAGTCCTTGCTTCCCATTTGACCTTTTGTGGATATCGCCCTGAAGGAATATTAGGGCCCCTCCTTACAGCCTTGCAAGTGTGCAAGTCTAGCTTTTTCACTCTTCTTTTGCTGGTATGTTTGGAGGTGGACTAAAGAAGTTATTGTCTAAAGGTTTTCTGTCTTGAGCTCAATTGCCCTTTTCCTGCTCCAATGGCTATGGGAACCATAGTTTTTGTTGGGGCTCTTACTGTCTTTGCCTGTTGCAATTTCCCAGTTGCTGGTTTCTTCAGCTCCAAATCTGGAATATACAAGGCAAAAAGAAAACCCAGAGAACTCACCACTGTGTCTTCCCTCATATTCTAAGATTCCTGGCTACTCAGGCTTCCTCTTTTTACCTCTTAGAATCTTCTTAACGCTTGTTTTAAATATAATACCCAGGGTTTT
The DNA here is from genome assembly GCA_004023965.1 of Spilogale gracilis. Classification (NCBI taxonomy): domain Eukaryota; kingdom Metazoa; phylum Chordata; class Mammalia; order Carnivora; family Mephitidae; genus Spilogale; species Spilogale gracilis. Next base: position 25,933 of record PITA01009801.1, read on the forward strand.
TATTTGTACTCAGTGGGAGGAATATTAAATTTACTCCATATTCCCCAATCTGGAAATCTCAATGTTGCTTTTATTTATATCTGTTTTTAGAGGGTGGCCTTGGAAGGCTGGAAGTCTTTCAAAAACTTGAGTTGAGTATGCATTATTTCATTTATTCTGATAGCAATCCTATAATGGAGATAATGTCTTTCAAGTGACATTTAAGACTCAGAAAGATTAAGTAAATTGCTCAGGATTATACAACTAAGGAGTGATAGACCAGAATTCGAACCCATGACTCTTTAAGACAGGAACCAAAAAAAAGTCTAATCTCTGACTCTGACCTGTTCTTGGCATTAATTTTTACTAACTTTTTACTTCATTACTATTTATTAACTTTTACTAAGCACTCAAATATATACTAGAAAGTTAGGTTTGAGGTGTATGAAAGCAAAGATCCTCATCAGTTGGTAAAGTAGGGGATAGTACCAACATGTAAGGAAACAAAGACTCTAAGAGGTAGAAATGCCAAGAGAACCTGAATCCCCCAAGAAATCACACAGGCTTTGAAACTGGAAGCAGGTAGGGTATATTCAAGGCATTTTTATTTAGCTAGAGCTAAAGGACAATCTAACTTACTCAGGTGAACTCTGTCTTTATAATGCATGACAATGAGATTGTAAAGATATAATATCTGTGAATTAAGGGAGCTGAACTATCTGGTGATGACACCGTAAAAGACAGAGAAACTTGCCTCATGTCACCCCCAGCAATGTTTAAAGTCAAGAAAGAACCTATGTCCCCTTTGTCCTGATTCAAAGATATTTTCACTATGAAAGGACAGACTCAGGACTTCTTTCATTGCTAAAGGGTAAAAGATACAGAAAATATTATTTGGTCTAAACGAATATAAGAAAATGTACTGCTGCCTCTTAGTCATCAACATTATCTCGTTTTAATTCAGAACCAAATGATTAAGTCTGATGACCAAGGCCTCTCTAGAATAGATAAAATCTTTATGCTCAGGATGAAATTTGGGTCAGTATGAATTTAGATCAGATTATCCATTCACCATTTCACTTGTATATGATTTCTTAAGAATCCTTCCAATGTTTCAAGTAAGCATGACCTTGGAATCTGTCCAATCCTAACCCACTGGAAACAAGTTACCTTTATGCATTTCTTCACCTACTTTTCCAGAGTTTTGATGAGTCACATCGATAGCGAGTTGCCAAAAGCTGAAGACCAAAAATTTCTCAAGTAAGCCACCTTCTGAGGTCTTTGCTCTCTTTGAACAGAGAGTGACCTCTGGTTTCTTGCTATCCTCAGCCCTTTCACAAGATCATCAGATTTATTACTGGCTCTGACATGCCCACTGTTACTTAATAAAGTATATATTGCAAATAACAAATTAATAAGAAGGCAAAATGAAATTGTATTAATTGGATTAGAAAATTAAATACTGTAATGTAGTTCTTTCTAATATTTTTTCTGGGAGCATGAGAGCATTAGAGACAATCTTCTGGACTTTACTCAAAAGTTTTAATGATCTTGCTTCAGGATTGAAGTATGCATTCTGATTCCCAGCTCCTATCCCTTGCAGAGTGACCAGATTTAAAGAAAAGTATCAGATGACAAAGGCCAAGGCAAGCCTTGCTCTGTTGGTGACACCTGTCTTTCTGATCTTAATCCTGTCCTAGAGAGACAAGGCATGTCCTCTGAGGAAGAAACTCAAGGAAGAACATGGGAAAAGGCCTGTGCTGTGCCCAATGTTGTGGGAAGAAATTTATCTTTACTTATGATTGCATCTTTTAAATATGTTTTCATTGATGGCGGCCTTCCTAGCTTCTGGTCCTTTCATCTGCGAAACACCATCAGCAGTGGAAGAGCATCATTGTGTCCCTTACTGCCAGGCACACACTTAGAATAACAAGAAAATGCCAGTTTGACGTAAGGATAACTTTGATGAAGCAGTAAAAACTAGTAATTTTTAGAAAATGAATGAATTATTAACAAATACTCAACTATATTATAATAATAAATTTATAATCTATAAAGAAAAAATGCATCAGAAAATAATTTTTATAATTATAAGAAATTATAATTAATTTTAACAAATTAATAATTGTTTTTTAAAATAATTTAACCTTTGCTTACTCATCTGTTTATTATTTTGTGTTATGAAATGAGAAGTACACATAAAGGAATTCTATGGTTACCATAGAATTGTTGTTTCTAGATAAAGCATTTTTTTGTACAGTGGGCTAAACTGGTCTCTTTTTAATGAAATATCAAAACCACTTAGAAGAATAACTGGTAAATAAAATATGGTTATTCAAACTTTGGTATTTTCTCAAAAGGAACCAAGTGAGCCTGTCATTTCAAGGAAAAATGACAGCACACATTGTCAATGATAAAAGTCTGAACTTCCAAGGAAAAATTAGGAACTCCTATCTTCCACCAGGAAGTTGGCAGCTTCCCAATATTTAAAGACTTCTCTGATGAGGTTGGAAGTGATATTAATGGGAGTTTTATATGCTGTACAATGAAATGAATTAAAATTTTGAAGGTCTGCATAACTCAGCAAATCAGTGTTTTCCAAAAGATGAATGCATGATGTTAAAGAACATGGCTGACCAGTGGATTTTAATATAACAGATAAGGAAATTTCATTGGTATGACCAGATTCCACATGGCAAGGACCTTTAAGAAGCTACCTTTGTTGAGTTGTCCCCTTTCCTACTACTTATCTATGGGGCCAGTTTTCTTCAAATTAACATCTCGCTACCAGTTATGGGAATCAAACAAAATCAGACATTGAAGGGATTTGCAAAAATGTAAAAAAATAAAACATAAAGAAGTTACTCCTTTCAGTTTTGTTGGTCTGTTTTAGAAATGCAGTTATTTTCCTAATATGTCTTATTTATGTTAGCATGTTGTATGTTCATTATTTTTAAATAAATTAGTAAATACTTTAAATATTTCTATTTTAATTTCTAATACAATAAAATACAGTTACACATAACCTACATAAACAAAAGTGTTTGGAGGTCCTCAATCATTTTGAGAATAGAGAGCTCCCAAGACTAAAAGTTTGAGAATCACTGCTGTAGATCATCTTTTGACAATTTTTTCTCCCATTTGGCTTTTAAAGGAAAAAATAATGTAATTATATTTAGGGGACTATTTGGGATTTGTTTATACCTCTTTTTTTCCCCTTGGTTGTGACAGTAAGCCAGTGGGTGTTCGACTGCTTTAAGTTAAGAGAGAAGGAACAGGGCCTGATTTCCTCGGGCACCTTGCTGAGAAGCCTTCAGGAGTGGGTTGGGGGCAGGCTATGCACAGAGAGCTAACACATTTGCATTGTTTGGTGTGACTTTCCTGGCTTTGTACCATGAATCTGCTCAGTAAATATCTTAATTCAATAAAGAGCTGTTTAGCACCTGCCAGGTGGAAATTACAGCACTTCTGAGAACAGAGGTCACATAGGATGCCACCCTAATAGCACAACCGAGTGAGAGAAACAAAAATAGCCAAGTTATATGTGGTTCCAGGAAGTATTCTAACTGCTTTCCTCCTGGTATTTTCTGATGTAATCCTCACAACTACCATATTTTAGAATAGTTCCCATTTATCAGAGGAGAAAGTTGAGGTTTAGGCAAGATTTCTATCTTGCTTAACATCACGGTAAACTGCAGTGCTGGCACGTGTGTTTGATGTCAAAGTCTGAACTTGGAACTTCAGGAAGTACTACTAGAAGTGCTAGAGTTCTAACAGAGTGGAAGAGGCTGACTGTAAGAAGGGAAACTCTGGCACTGCCCGGGACCAGGAAGGAAATGCAGATCTTCTGACCAAGGGAGGGATGTGTCATCCAGGCAGAGGTTACTGCTTGAGCAAAAACTCAGAGCTACTACTAGGACGTCTGCCTATCTGGAGTCTCGTGACTTGAGATTGGAAAATTACATAGAACAAAATTGGGGAAAGCTTTAAAACGGTGGTTGAAGATTTTATACTTAGTTCAAGAAGGGTGGCAGCCTTCAAGGATGAAGTGACATGCTCTAAGCCATGCCTTAGGGAGATAATTAAGGGCACAATTAGATACCTGCATTTGCTTAGCTTAGCTCTCGCTCCAAAGAACTCTTAATGATTTCATGTGCAACAGGCCAGAGCTTCTGCCCACTTGGCATTAGGGTGTTCTGTGTGGCTTTGTTTTGACAAACCTTGACTATGACCCCCTCACAAGAAGAAGAATCCGGGTCACAACTCCCTCTGTGGCAGGAAGCCCCCTGCCTACTACTGTCAAACCCCATTCTCAAAGGCAAGTCTCCTTTCTGCTCAATCTCCCTTCTTGCCTTCTCCCTTCAAGGTGGTGGGTGTTAACCTATTAAAATTACCTTTGAATATTTGCAGGAAGTTGGTTTTTAACCAACTTTCTCAAGCAAGCCTAACAGGACCAGAAACCAAGAAGCTGGAAATCTTATGGAATCCCCCCTCCCTGTAAACCACTCAGGCTGTCACCTACTCTCCTTCCCCCTGCCCTCCCTACGGAGAGCTGAGAACTCCACTTGAAAACCTTTCAGGACATTCCTGAGTGAGATGCCATTATTTCTCAACATCCTGATGTGCATATAGGACTTACTGAAAATGTCGGGGTGGCTTGTGATGATAAAAGTCACAAGGAATTAAAACATTGAAAATAAAAACAAAGTGAAAATTCTTCAAAAATCAATAAATAAATGCAGGCACACCTGCTAATCTTTGTGGGAGCTGGATAAGAAAAATCGTGAGGTGCTGTTCAAGTGGTAAACAAACATTTTTACTTAATCAGTCTCAGGAAGTCCCTCTCATGCAGGGTCCACACATGCAAAGCAGTTCATGAAAACTCCAACTAAATTCAATAGAAGCACCCTTATCTGGGGGAGAAGGTGGCATGGGGAAGTCAGTAACTGTATAACTGTGAGACTAAATTTAAGCATTATTTTTTATTTTTTCTGAACTTTTTAAAAAGTTGTGTTTAACTGTCCAAGGGAGCTAACAAAAAAGTAAAATAATTTCTTCCCCAATTGAGGGTAATGAAAGCCAAGGGCCAGGAAGAAAGGTTTTTTTTGTTTTGTTTTTGTTTTTTTTTAAAGATTTTATTTATTTGACAGAGAGAAACACAGCCAGAGAGGGAACACAAGCAGGGGGAGTGAGAGAGGGAGAAGCAGGCTTCCTGCCGAGCAGGGAGCCCGATATGGGGCTCGATCCCAGGTCTCTGGGATCATGACCTGAGCCGAAGGCAGTCGCTTAACCAACTGAGCCACTCAGGCACCCCAGGAAGAAAGTTCTTAATGTCTGTGTGAGGAAGACAAGCAACTTTTCCTTGAGAACAGACAACACTGATGTGTGAAAGGAGAAGACAAGGGATGGGAAACTCTGAATTTCATTGCAAACCACACGGCATGAGCAAAATACATCCATTTAGGTTCAATTCATTGTGGGGACACCTACTTGAACTCAAAAGCAACTTGGATCTCTTGAATTGAAAAGTTCTCTTAATTGAAAAGTTGGTTTTTTTTCTTTTACAATGCGTAAGACCTTTTCACATCCACTTAAAACACAGGTACACATTTCATGTCCTGTTCTTTAATATATGGTTTCCGATTATGTTGTTAGTTAGAAATTCCTGGCTTCTGTTTCTCAGTGGCAATGATGGCAAGCATGAGGCATTTTCAAGTTTAAGCTGCACTTTTTCAAGCCATTTTATTTTTGTTTTTCCACTCTCTTATCTTGCCATTCATAGAAACTCTCAAACGGAGACAAACTAAAAAGATCCCTTGCTTTTTGAAAATCTCTGTGGCATTGAGTAAACATGTCTTCATTCTCATCTTCATTTTCAGCATGAAACTCATTAGCAGATGGCTGATTGGGAAATCTAGATGGATGTCATGAATGTGGCAGCCTGAAAACAAAGCTGATACAGGAAGGACCCAATGATGTAAGGGACACATCTATTTGTTTCCCTGGATTGGTGTGTCCAATAGAAATTTACAACTGGTCAGCAGTGTGGCAAGCAGAACACCATGTTGAGCAAAACATCATATCGGATGAGGAGGAAATGGGGGGATACCTGTGATCCAACTCCAGGAAGTTTAGAAGTGATGGTTTTTCCTTCTAATTGGTTATACTCTATGTGAACATCAACACTGTCAGGTCGCTGGGACTGTTGGCTTGTTCTAACTTGTTCACAGAACACAATTTTGTGTGCACCAGCCACCTACTCAGAATTCTTCAGTCTCACTCCCTTGGGGCCAAGTTCAACTGCCTTTGTCTGATATTTAGAACCATGTGCAATCAGGTCCTCATTCAGGAATTGCAGATACTAGGATGCTGGGCATCGGAGTATGAGTAAAATTACCCTGGAAAAGATGGTTAAGGAAAAGGGAATCTGGGTGCAAGGCAGAGATAAGCAAAACTATGGGAGCTTGAAGGGAAAGGTACATTTGGAGAATGGGAAGTCATACAGTGTGACTGGAAAGTTGGATATGTGGAGAGACCCATGAAAGATGAAATCTCAGAGAGGTAGGATGGTCCAACATAGAGTATTGTGAGCCATGCAGATGAGACTGAGTTTTGTTTCTGTAGCCATTGGGGTAATCAGCAAAGGCTTTTGCAAAAAAAGGTGTTATTACTGATGCTGGCGTTTAGAAAGGTGACTGGCAACACATGGATGTCCTGATTGAAATTGCCAGAAAAGGCTAAATAACTGCCAGAAATCTTCTCAAACACTGTAATTCCACAAAAACATTTTATATTTGTTAGAAACTACAGAGATTACCAAGTGGCTCAAGACCTCATGGTGAAAATATTTAGACAATTGGCAAACTCTTTTTTCTCTATATGCTATTTCCAAAGAAGATAATCTTTAATCCTCTCTTCCATCCAAATTATTCCCTGTCTTAGAAAAAAAAATGCCAAAAATGTTTGGGAAAATGCACTCCACCCGTGTTTTTTGGAAGGGCTGGTTATTTAGTTTCTACATGAGCCAAATTTTAATCCACAGGAATTTTCTTAGAAAAGATGTATTGCCAAAATGCTCTTCCAATATAATTCTGGTGGGAATCCATGGTAGGTAAATGTAAATTGTAGTCACAGAATGTAAAAGAAGAAGGAGAATATTAACTACACTAAATACCAAATACCACAAATTATTATGGACCATTTGACATTTTGTAAGTCCATGTTGAAAATTCATAGTCAATGTAAACTGGGGAAACACTGTCAGGCCCTTGGGACCTGGGAACACATCCTTTAAGAAATGACAACTAAATTGACATAAAGCATAAGCAGGTCCTAGCCGAGCAAGACAAGTGGCCAGGGAAGAAAAGAGTATATATGAGTGTGAGCAGTGTTCTAAGACAAAGACTTAGAGTCAAGAGAAAGAAGTACATTCAGGAAACCAAGTAGTTCACCCTAGCTGGAATTTATATATATATATATCATGCGTGCGGAGGTAGAAGGGTAGAATAGCTACAGATGAAGCTGGAGAGGTAGGAAGGGGGCAGATCCTACCAAATCTTATAAAACTTATAACAGAATTTGGGTTATCCCAAGGGCATTGAAGAACCACTGACTGCTTTTAAGCAGACAAATTATAGTCATATTTGAATCTCAGAAAGGTCACGCTGACCATGAAGTAAAGAATGGATTTATGGATGTGGGCAAGTCAGAAGTAGGATGACCAGTGTAGGAGGATGTGATAATCCTCAGGAGAGTCAATGGAAGCATAGGCAAGAAGAGCAGAAATGAAGACAGAAAGAAGGAAATGGATCTGAGAGGTATTTCCAAGAGAAATACACAAGACTCTATAATTATTGCTCAGGGTACAGGAGAACCCCCAGATCTCTGGCTGGACTAGTAGAAGTGGCTAGTGAGGGAGAGAGGAGAAACAGATGAAGGGGTGGAAACAAGGGGTTTGGTTTCATTCCTATTAAGGTTGGTGTGTCTGACGGGTATTCAAGCAGAGAACCTAACATGTCTCTGGGTATATGGATCTGAACCTCGGACTGAGGTTTGAGTCATTAGCACACAGGTGGTCACAGGAGACAATGTGCTTATGGAATGCTCAAGTCTTTACGGTAGCAGAATTCCCAAGTCTCTGTTAGTATTGCTTAAAATGGAGACAACTGCCCTATGTCTCAGTCCTTTTCACCACAGCCCTGTGATCCACGAAGTCTATTCCAGTCCATATCTACGATCCTAAGAGCATCTGTATCTTTCATCATACATAGAATCATCTGTCTCCTCTCAAAGAAATCACAGTTTTGAATCAATTATTTAACCCTTAGATCTTACCTTGAGTCCATCATTCTTCACCTTTATTTCTGATCTGGAGAAATCTGTGCAAATCTCATGACATTATCTACCCACATCAAAGCATAAATGGAGAATCTAAAAGAGTAAAATCAGGATCTTTGGTTTTAGGCAAGATGTTGAGCTATGTTTTAAGGGGATTTATTTGGGTCATCTGATATTTAATTTAAACTGCATGCTTCCTACTTGCCTTTTAATTAATTCATCTTTTAGCTTGCCCTGACATGGTCAGAACTTATTTAAGATCCCTTGTTCCCAAAGATCAAATTGCTTTTCTAAAGTACACTTGGTTTCTAAAACTTGGCATCTCCGAGCTTCTGGTGCCAATACAAAGAGCACATACATATCCCAACAATCCGTGGATTGTTGTTAGTGAGAGGCATCAGTCCTGGCCTTTGGGAGGAAGGGCACAGCACATTTCTTCATGGGGGAAGTGATGGAGCTATTATTACTTTCAAGACATCCCTGGTTTGTCCATTCAGAAAGGCACAAGTCAGGCTCTGTGGCCCATTCAAAGGATAAGGCTGTGAAAATGGGTCCCCTGGTGACACTTGGACTGCCAGCCCTTCCCTTGCATCCACTCTGCAGCAGACAGTTCTCAGCAACGGAGTTTGTTAACCTAGACCTCTCCTGTCACCATGGAAACACAACACTGCCAAGGGAACTTCCTCTGTGATTATCATTCAAACTGTGAAAGAATAGAATAGAAAATAGAATAGGAAAAACACCCGGAAAATTTCATTGCCCATTTCATGCTGCCATTCAGCCTTTTTCTTTAGAACAAAGAAGCTCCCAGCAATTTCTTTGAAAGTTTGGTATTGGGGTGAAGGGGGTGAGGGTAGAGTGGGAAGGAGGAGTCTGGCCAAGAATGCTGTGGCAACTTAGCATTTTAACAGCCTCTACTATGTTTGAAGAGTTGAGGCTTACCTGCAGTATATTACATACCTGGAATAATTTACAATTGTTCCCCAAAGAATAAAACACCTTGAAATAAACTTCTCCAAGGAGGTGAACAAACTGTACTCTGAAAACTCTAAAACACTGGTAAAGAAAATTGAAGATGACATAAAAAAATAAAAAGATATCCCAGGTGCATGGATTGGAAGAATTCATATTATCACAATATTCGTACTACTTAAAGCAATCTACAGATTCAATGCAATCCCAATCAAATTACCAATAGCATTTTTTTGCAGAACTAAAACAAATAATACTCAAATTTGTATGGAACCACAAAAGATACCAAATAGTCAAAACAATCTTGAAAAAGAACAAAGCTGGAGGTATCACAATCCCAGATTTCAAGATATTCTGCAAAGCTATAGTAACCAAAACAGTAATTAAGACAGGCTCAAAAATAGACACACAAATCAATGGAACAGGATAGAGAGCCAGAAATAAACCCATGCTTTATGTAGTAAATTAATCTGTGACAAAGGAAACAAGAATATACAACAGGGAAAAGATAGTCTCTTCAATAAATGGTGCTGGGAAAACTGGACAGCTACATGCAAAAGAAAGAAATTGGACCATTTCCTTACACCATACACAAGAACAAACTCAAAATGGATTGAAGACCTACATTTAAGACCAGAAACCATAAAAAATCCTAGAAGAGAGCACAGGTAGTATGTCTCTGACATTGGCCATAGCAACATTTTTTTAGAGATGTCTCCTGAGGCAAGGGAAACAAAAGCAGAAATAAACTATTGGGACTACATCAAAATAAAAAGTTTCTACACCGGGCCACCTGGGTGGCTCAGTTGTTTAAGTTGATTTCAACTCAAGTCATGATCTCCTGGGTCCTGAGATTGAGCCCTGCATTAGGCCTCTCTGATTAGAGGGTACTCTGCTTGAGATTCTCTCCCTCTGCCCCTGCCCCCACTCACATACACTCTCTCTCTAAAATAAGTAGATAAATCTTGAAAAAAAAGTTTTCTCACAATGAAGGACCCCATCAACAAAACAAAAAAGCAACCTACTGAATGCAAAAAGATATTTGTAAATGATATATCTGATAAGGGATTTAATACCCAAAATATATAAAGAACTTACACAACTCAGCACTAAAAATAATCTGATTTAAAAATGGGCAGAGGACTTGAATAGACATTTTTTCAAGAAGACAGATGGCCAACAGACACATGAAAGGATGCTCAACATCAGGAAAATGCAAATCAAAACCACGAGATATCACCTTACACCTGTCAGAATGGTTAAAATCAAAAGGACAAGATATAACAAGTACTAGAGAGGATGCACTCTTGGTGGGAATGTATTGGCACAGCCACTGTGGATAACAGTAATAGAAATATCATACAACCCAATAATTCCACTGCTGGGCATTTATCCAAAGAAAACAAAAACACCAACTAGAAAAGATTATGCACCCCCATGTATATTGCAGCATTATTTACAATAGTCAACATGTGGAAGCAACCTCACTGTCCACTGATAGGTGAACGGATAAGGAAGATGTGATGTGTGTGTGTTTGTGTGTGTGTGTGTATAATAAATATAATATGATGCAGCCCTAAAAAAGCACAAGATCATGCCATTTGGAACAATATGGATGGACCTAGAGGGTGTTATGCTAAGTGAAATAAATCAGACTAAGAAACACAAATGCCAATGTTTTCACTCATATGTAGAATTTAAAAAATGAATAAACAAACAAACAAACAAAAAGCAGGATTAGACCCATAAGTACAGAGAACAAACTGATAGATGCCAGAAGGAGAGGAATGGGAGGCTGGGCAAAATGGGTGAAAGGGAGTGAGAGATATTCTAATTCCCATTACGGAATGAATAAGTCATGGGGATGAAAGGCACAGCTCAGGGAATACAGTCAGTGATATTCCAATAGCATTGCATGCATGGAGTGCAGCTATACGTGTGGTGAGCACAGCATAACATAGAAAGAAGTGGAATCACTATGTTGTATACCTGAAACTAATGTAACATTGTGTGTCAGCCAAAATACCAAAACAAAACATAACAAAAATCCAGAAGTCAAATACATGCATACATAAAGTACCTAGAGTTAATGATGCCCTCCTCAATACCATTTGACATGATTTGGATTGTCACCTGTAGGTTGCTAAGCAAACAAACAACTATCATTATTATTATTTTTCCACCACCCCCTTGAATTAGGACCAGAATTTGATAGCAATAAAAGAGGCTGATTTCAATTTATAGTGGGATTACTCACACTGAGTTGGAAGGAACCATAGAAATCTAGTTCCAAGTGCATACTTGGAATTGTGGGCAAGATATACTGTGTGTGTATGTGTGTGTGTGTGTGTGTGTGTGTGTGTGTGTGTGTGTGCGTGCACCCCTTAGAACTGGGCCACAGCTTTACTCATAAATTCTACATCCAAAAAATTTACTAATAACTTACTTGGTCCTGCATCTTCCTTTAACAGACCAGCAATATGAAGTCCAGGGAGATCATGCCCTTCTCTGGATTACTCTCTTCCTTCTGCTGCTCCTCTTGCTCCTTTCTTTGCCTCTTCCACCTCCCTCTTTTTCTCTTCCTCAAGTGACAAAGCTGCATAGTTTGAATTTTGCATTGGTTTGAGTGAATGTTAAACAAGACTATTGAGTTCCACAGGCGAGGCCCAGAGCAGACAGAGTGGGAATGAAGTCGGAAGGGCACCTGTACTCACAGGGAAGCTAGAAGATCAAGAAAGAGACAACTGATTTCAGGCTTAGAATGTAGAGAATGTTGGAGGAAGTTTTTGTGTTATGCGCTCTGGACTTAAGAATACAAAATAATATTCAAAAAAATATTCAAGATTCATTTACTCTTTGTTTTTTGTTGAGCTTCTTAGGTGAATATGAACAAGAGAGACAGCTAAGAAATTTGGTGTCACAAGACCCACACTTAAAAAGCATCTTTTGACTTCAGTGAATGCATAAAGAAGCATTTTCTAAGCTTTTCTGACTTGCCATCTCCTTTTATAGTAAAATCTTGCAAACCCTCTTAAGAAGTTTATCAATTATTTTATCATTTTTACATGATATTTATTAAGATGTTATTTTAAACTGATAGACATATTTTAGATTTATGTTCTAAATTCTTAAGCTAGGTGCTGAGAATATGGGTATTTATTATATTATTATGTACTTTTTTGTATTCTCTAGATATTTCATCATGAGATATTATATCATTTCATTTTTAATAGTTTAATAATTATTTAAAGAGGAAATTTTTATAATATTTTCATTTATCAAGTGGCATACACTTTTTGACTTATTTTAACTTAATTCTATATGAAAAGGAATAATTTATGGACAAATAAATTTTAATATGACTTTATATCATATTTGACTTAGGGACCAAAAATATATTAAAGTGAAATGAAGTCTAACTATATGTTCTGGAACAAACAATTGCTTTCATAACTTGATGGTTGAAATTTTTTTGGAACTTACAAAAAAAAATCAACTGGTATCCATTTTTAGACATATATAATTTTCAGGTTTTGTTTCTAAATTATAAGATGAGGAAGACAGTTTCAGGCTTTCACTTGCAAGCATTTCTCCACAAACAACACACTGCAGCTGTGGACAGGCTTTATTTTCAATTGATGAAAAGCCGAACTGCATATAATCATAGCTTTTATATTTTAAACACTGCTAATCTACGGTGACCTCCTGATGTCTGATATGAGAACTTTGAAAGCTATCTGTGGTCTAGTGGGAGGGTCTTGAGACAAATTTGAAAAACTATTATCATTTTTGTATTTCCCTTTAACTTTTGTATTTCAACAATGGAATTCCTCACAAATTAAACAATGGACGATAAAGAGGAAAAACAATATAAAATGGTACATGGGTCAAAAATTTCATGGCATCCAAGATCTATAAAGAACTACTCAACCTCAACAACCAAAAAGAAGATAACCACATCAAAAAATGGGCAGGAGACATGAAGAGGCACTTCTCCATAGAAGACATACAAATGGCTAACAGACACATGAAAAAATGTTTGTCATCACTAGCTATCAGGGAAATTCAAATCAAAACCACACTGAGATATCACCTTACACCAGTCAGAATGGCCAAAATTAACAAGATAGGAAACAAGTGTTGGAGAAGCTGTGGAGAAAGGAAAACCCTTTTACACCATTGGTGGGAATGCAAATTGGTGTAGCTGCTTTGGAAAACAGTGTGGAGATTCCTTAAAAAATTAAAAATAGAGCTACCCTATGACCCTGCAATTGCACTACTGGGTATTTACTCCAAAGATACAGACGTAGTGAAAAGAAGGGCCATATGTACCACAATGTTTATTGCAGCAATGGTCACAATCATCAAATTGTGGAAAGAGCCAAGTTGCCCTTCAACAGATGAATGGATAAAGAAGATATGGTACATATATACAATGGAATATTATGCCTCCATCAGGATGAATATCCAACTTTTGTAGCAACATGGACTGAATTGGAAGAGATTATGCTGAGTGAAATAAGCCAAGCAGAGAAAGTCAAGTATCATATGGTTTCACTTACTTGTGGAGCGTAAGGAGTAACATAGAGGATAGTAGAAGTAAAGGAAATGGGAAGTGGGGTAAATCAGGGAGAGAGACAAAACAAAGAGACTTTGGACTGAGAAACAAACTGAGGGTCTTGGAGGGTAGGGGATGGGGGGATAGGGGAGCCTGGTGGTGGGTATTGAGGGCACGTATTGCATGGAGCACTGGGTGTGGGGCATAAACAATGAATATTGGCACACTGAAAAAAAAATTCGTGGCAGCTACAGGGGTTCAGTGTGGGATAAATATCTGAGTGAGTCATGAAAGTCTTCCTCGGATGTCTGCCAAGTCCTGTGTGCTCAGAGACCTGGACATCGGGACCAACAATGACATGAGCCCCCTTTAAATTCTTTTCCATGTACTGGACTTCATGTCCCTTCTATTCTAGGCTCTGGGCATTGGGACACATTTTAGTCCTCCTCTTATCTCCAAAGGCATCTAGGTCAAGTGTGGCATGGCATAAACAATCCTTACGTTTTAGAGATTTAATGAACTTGAATGACTTCCACTCAGTGGCAGATCAGACAACAGATGTGGGGGAGGTGAGAGTTAAATATCAGAGTCAATGATGATGTGGAACTAGAGTAAGAGAAGGCTGGTGTTGCAACTATCAGGCATGGGAATCAGAAGGGACACTCAAGTATCTCGCGGGCACCTGACACTAGACATACCCCCACAGGAAGAGGACAGAAATCAGGGCACTGACCCCAGCTGCAATGCTGGAAGAGTTAGCTTAGTTGTCCAGCAAGTGTCATTCATAAGGGACATGGTGGTAACTCTTCACTGATATGAGAGAAGCTGAAGGAATGGGCTATGCCTCACCCAACAGGTGGAGCACACCAACCTCTGGTCAGGGAATGAAGTCTGGGAGTGAAGTCTGACTTGATCCTGGAAGTGTGGGTGGGGCTGGACCTGCAGGGAGCCTCAGCAGGGGCAAGACAGGAGGGAGACAAAGGCTGGGAAGGAGGCTGGCTCAAATGAGAGCTTCTCTCTGGTTGTTTTTGTCTTGTTTTTCCTGAGGCAAATCGTTTTAACCTGATGTGTGAATAAATTTTTGAACTTATTCTGTATTTTAAAACCTGTTTTGTGAGTGTGTTATAGACTGAATACCAAGTGGTATTGCAGTAAGTTTACACTGAGAATAAAAGACTTCTAAGATGTAGGTAAATGGCCCAGGTACATCAGTTTATATCTCAAGCAGTTAGGCTTCATAAACTACTTGTTGTTTTGCATATTTTGAAGCTATTTCATTAGATGAATACAAGTTTTTAATTACTGTATCTTTGTGACAAATTGTTCCATTTACCATCACATCGTGACCTTTCTTCATCCCTTACAATTATTTTTGCATTGGAATCTATTTTTTCCTGATGCAAAAAGAGTCATTGGGGTAACTTATTTTGCTGTTGGACTTTGAACGTGTTTGTATCCTCATATTTTAAGTGTTTCTTGTAAACATCACACAGATAACAAACTGATATTCTTTGCTTTTTTTCTACAAAATTTTATTTCATTTACACTGACTGTGATTATGGAAGTATATAAATTCATCTCCATCATTTTACTTTGTGCTTATACTAATTATTTATCCTGCTTTGTATACTTTTATCCCCTTTTAATTTCATTTGGATTGATGAACATTTTTTTAGTTATGTTTTCTTCAAAAGATTTGGAAGTCATCTATTTTATTTCCTTAAAAATTGCCCTTAACTAAGTCTTTACCCTCTTGCCAGAAAAATACAAAGATCTTAGAAATCGTAATTCCACTCGCTCTCCTCTGTTAAGTCATTTACTACATTTTTATGCCCTCAGATTAGACACTGTCATTGTATTGTTTTATTCAGAATTTGAACAGACTTTTTCACATTGGTACTGGTTCCATTGCTTACTATTCTTCCTGTTGTTTCACTTCCATTCTTATCATTGAAGTTTCTTCTTCCTGTGATTCTGTCTTTCAAAGTTCCTCCAGTGAGACTTTCCTTCAGTGATAAACTTTGTTGTTTTGATTGCACAAAAATGTCTTTGCTCTTTTTCTTAAGTAATAATTTAGCAAAGGGTGAGGTTACTTGTGGATAGTTACTTGCTGTCAGCACACTGAAGATATCATCTCTTGCATTTATTATAATGGGCTTATATGTGTTGAATTGGATCCCCGTGATCATTAACTGCCTCCAACTCAAAATAAGGATTTTTAAAAAATCAATCTACTGTTGCCTATGCTGTAATGGAATCCAAATTTATGGTTACCATAAAAGTCCATTAAAATTATAACTTATAACCCTTGTCCTTTAAAAAAAAAGGCTTTGAATTGGCTATTCAAATCTGGGAGATTCTTCATGGACATATCTCAAGAACTTAGTGAGGAAGATACAAACTTACGTATCATACTAAGTGTTCTACTGAAATGACCTCCTTTGGTCTTCACAACCACCCTGATGAACTAAGCACTCTTACTATGCCCATCTTGTCCAGAAGACACCTGGGACATGAGAAGATTAAGAAAAGGTGGAACTAGAATTAGAAACTTGACAGAGCAGGACTCTTTTCCTAACTCAAACCCATAGTGAACAGTCATCATCTGGTTCATTAGAACACACCCACGATTCCTGCAGCAATAAGGGGATGCTATCCAACAAAGGAAATCACCCAGGGTCTGACTGCAGAAAACTGACTTTCAGAGTCAGGCATGGCTGCTGTCGGCACTGAATTTTTGGAAGCCTCCAGAATTCCTGGTATGTTGTATGAAGGGGATTCGTTTCTGCACCCCTTAGCCCTCTGCCTAAAGCATGTTGACCATTTTGTTCTTAGTTCAGGATTTTCAGCTCAAGATTTTATCCAACTACCTATTTTGCATTATTTTTTAATCTTTAAGATTCTGGATTTAATAACTTAATGTATTTGTACCCTTAGAAATTTTGTCTTTTAATCAATTTCATATTTTAAAATATCTTAATAGTCATTATCCTTAACATTTGTTTACTTATTATTCACTTATTTTTTATCTCTTAAACTTTTAAAGCTATTTTTACTTTATACTTCATTTTTTTGAGTTTGTTTCCTTTTTTACTCCTTTCTACCATGTCCCCAACTTTATTTAATCTTATTCTTTTAGTAACAGTGATGAACTAAACATGGTTAAATGTTATGTCTTTTTAAGACTTTAAGATCAACTCTTGCATAAATCAGGGACTTGTGGAGCATGAGACCCAGGACATGCTTCTGGAGATGGTTTACGATGAGCAGGTTCAGAAGACGGAAGAGTGTGTGGGCCGAGCTTGGCCAAGCTGCGTAGGGCTCTGTGTGTGTGATAGGGTGTGAGTCTTGAGTCCTGAACGGGTGTGTCAGGAAGCCAGGCTCTTGTCTTGGCTCTTTCACTAACTGCCCTTGTGACCTTTGGCAGACCCCTTTCTCTGCTCTTCTCAGCAGTAGCAGGAAGGGGTTTAAATAAATCATTTCCAAATGGGCCTTTCCAGCTTTGGTATTATGTGTGCCCTATGATTCAGATGGTAGGGGATTAGCAGAACAAAGCCGAGCATTTTGATGAAGCCCTATTAAAGTGGCATATCGAATTATCAAAATACTGCTTTTTATTACTTAATAATGTTCTCAAAAGAAATCCTTGATGTATTCCCTGACCCTATGCCTAAGGCTTGCCCTGGTCTTCAGCCTGTGAACCCCATCAAAGTATCCCTGGCATCAAAATGACAATATCAAAATGGCATGAGTCCTTTGCAAAATGCCAAGGTTTTCGGTTCTACAGAACTGGCTTTGGATTCTGGGCACAACTGCTCACTTAGGCCTGGACTGGGTGGTCTTGCGAATGAGACTTTTCAGCCTTGGTTTCCTCATCTATAAAGTAAATTATTGACACTGAAGACATTAAGCTCAACAATAAAATGTGTGAAGAGCCCTTGCATGCTTCATCACATCTAGAAAGGAAATAAAGCTTAAGGTAGTTTAATGGTCCCAAAAGAGCTTCCTAAAAGAAAATCATTTGTGTTTCACTAAAAAGTTTTTAAATCACAGCTTCTAGGTTAGGAGCGTCTTGGGTTTCAGAACGGCTGATGGCCCCATAGACTGGGAAGAGATCAAGGGCTCAAGTGGGAAGGACAAGCAGAGATCAGACCATCAGACAGTCTGAACATGTACTGAACAACTTATCAGACACACAAGGAGTAGCAGGGCATGTTTGTGAAAAAACAAGCCTTCAAGTCTCCCTCACTCCTATCCCCAGATTAGAGCCCTTGTTTCTGAGTCAGAGCTGAAAATCTGCTTTAGAAGTGTTATTGCTCACCAGAAGCAAGTACTGATAGGAGACAGCAACATTACTCTTGAGCTCCGTGGCATCTTGATCTCATCTGGCTTAGAGGAGTCTCAGTGAGACTCATGTGTGACTTTGTGTTGTGACCAAATTGGCTAGAAGGCCCAAACATGAAACGTATGTTCCTCCACCAGGAAGTTTTGGAACACCTGGTGAATTTCTTGAAAAATAAGATAATTTTGTAAAATTGGGTTGTCTGATTTTTTAATTCCTGAGGCAAAGTAAACAAGAAAGGAACCGGGGTAGGCATGTGTGGGGAGGGTAGGTTGAAGCTGGCTGGGTGATGATGACTACGGTGGTGATGATGATTTCTTAAGAATCACAAAGGGAAAGAACGCATTCAGATTCTAGAAAACTGTCCATTTTCTCAATTTCAGTATGGCCCTCTAACCCCAAGAGAAAGCTCTACCTAGACAATTATCTCACTTTGAATTTTTATTTGTTTGAAAAAGATAAATGGGCACCCCTGAGATATTACAAGCTATTGTATATGTTCAGGACACCAAATCAAGTAAGACACAACCATTCCTGGATTGGGGGTAACAACCTATGTGTGGGCAGCCCATGTATAATCCAGCTTGGTGGGTGCCATTACAGAAAATTGAGCAAAGTACAGCAGACCACAGAGGGCAGATCAGTCAACTCACAAAAAGTCACAAAAGGTCTTCATAGAAGAGGTAATACACTTAATTTGATTTCTTATACTAAAGATAATTCAGAAAGTGAGAAGGGGAGAGATTTTACATGCAAAGCTTGCACAAAGAAGGCACCGAGTCAGAAATCGATATGACATAGAGTTGTAGGCCTAATATGGACTGGGATTTGACAAGAAGGCCTTGAGGGCAGGAACTTAAGCTACGAGATACAATGACAGATGGAGTGAGTCTAGGAAGGCACTTGGAGGACAGCCTTCATGCTAAGCTAGAGAGTTTGGATTTTATCTATGAATTCCAGCAAGGCCAAGAAGAGTTTTTGTTGTTTTGTTTGTTTTTCTTTATTACCTGGGGTGGAGCATAGTGGTTTTATTTTTAGTAATACACATTCGGTGGAAGAAAGATGTTTATTCAGTTGCACTCAGGAGACTCTGGTATAAGACTGTTTCACTAGCCCTTGCATCTCTTAAAGTTAATGGTCTGGTCTTGGAAGAAGGAATAAACAACAGAGTTAGAGAGAAGAAGCTGAAAGTAAGTCTTAATGCTGAGGTGGAATAGGATATTTGAAGACAGAGGAGATGTAAGGATGTTAGATGAGCTGGAGGGAGGTCTTGTTGACAGCAGCAAGAGTCAATTGTGAAGATGGGCTAAGTGGCCACACCATAAATTGATATGAAAAATAACTTCATTCCTGTTTAAATACACATTCTCTTGACATGACATGTTTTTGCTCATACAAATGCAAGAGAGAGTATACACCCAATTTTTTTTTTATGTGGGCAAAGATATTTTGCTTTCTGAGGTCTGGTGTAGGACATCACACATACCAGAGATGATTACCAAAATTCATGATCTCCTCTACTTTCTGGGCACATGGCTAGATTTCATGTCCCAGCTTCCATTACAGTAATGTGTGGCCCTGTGATTGAGTTCTAGCCACTGACATGTGAGCAAAAGTGATGTTCACTGATTTCAAGCTTGATCCATCAACTTCATGAAGCACTCCTCCATGCTTTGGCTCCTCTTCTGGCTAGTTAGCATGGAGACAACTTCCATGGCATTAATCAAAGCTACAAGGTGAAGGTGACAGAGCCTCCAATAGTCTGGGACCCTGGGGTGACACTGCAAAGGCTTTTTACCTACTCGGTATTGTTACAGGAGTCACAAGTAAGCATCAGCTGGGGTCTATTTGTTACAGAGGTTACTCTCCCCTAACTATTACATCAAGTTCTCATATTGATTTGTTAATTCAGTGGATATTTATTGACTATGTGCTGGGGATGGTGTGCAGAGCAAATTATGTAACTGTCTTGCTCTCAGAGATTCATAAGGTTTACAGCCCAGGAGGTAAACACCAATTTTATATGTTTCTGCTTAGAGGGCCTCAGTATTATTTTACCACATCAAAGGAAATTTTTATATTGAAAAATCTCCCTTCATATAATATTGATTTTTAAACGCATGATGAATGCTACTACCAGTTTGAGATCATTTTCAATAATACCCAAGCACCAGCATCCAGTGGTGAGAGAGCTGGCATGTGAGCTCTTTCCAAGTTTCTACCCACTTTAGAAATTTACATTTTGTTCGTGTAATTGCAGGGTTTACGGTTATCTATATAATACAATTTAAGTTGTCAATATCAGCTGCTTAATGCCTGAGCTTACATTTCCATTATTAGAAAAATGTTATTGTGACATTAATAATAGTGAAGATTAATAGTCATTTATACGAACTTCTGCTTATGAGAAAAGGTTTTCAAATTGGGTGTGTGTAGCTATGAGTAGATGAGTACACAGGAGTAGAACAGATGTGGGGAGGTAGATGTGGGTGGAGGGAGTAGATCCTGATGGATTCCATCCTGGATGGGTTACACTGGAGTTGCCCACAAGACATTCAGGAGGATCTGTGCCTGGTCACCAGCTGAGTTCTTATTTGGGGGTCTCTTTGTAGGTTGAAGTAAAATAACTAGTGGTGAGGAGCAAGTTATGGATACAAAGGAAAAAAAGAAAGACACAAAGAGAGGGGACTGTGACTCTGGGATGCAAGTTTCTTACCTGGGAGAAAAGTCCCGTGATTTGCTTGGTTCCTCTTGACCCTCTCTTCAACACTCGGTAAATTGGAATGCTACATAACAAATTACAAATTTAGAACTTAACACAGTGTCACACTTCTCATAATGAGCACTGAGTAATGCGTTTTCATATCATTATATAGTATACCTGAAATTAATATAATTACCAACCATACTACTAATTATATTAATAATTGATATGCTAATCAATTTAACATTGTATGTTAACTATGCTTCAATTTAAAAAACAAAGCAATTATTGATAGGTTCAAAAAAGACACACACTTATTACCTAAGAGCTCCTGGGGTCAGGAGCGCAGGTCCGCTACTTAGGGTCTCACAAGGCTGTAGGTAAGGTGCCACTGAGACCACAATCTCATCTGAGACTGAGCTTCCCTGGTGAGCTCACTGGCTGTGGGCAGAGTGTGGTTTCAGATTAGGTCTGATCTCTTCTTATTAGTTTAGGGGCCTTAATCACATCTGTAAAATCCCTTCACCTTTGTAATAAGCTAATCCTCCAGGTAGGGAGGGATATCTTATCATATTCACAGGCCTGCTCCCACTCAAGTGGGGGTGGGATTACAGAGTAGGCCTATCAGGAGTTGAGAACCTGGGAGGTTATCTTAGGATTCTTCCCACCACAAAAGCCATGAAAATTTTCTTTTATGAAACAACAGTTTTTGAGTGCCTACTATTTACCAAGCGTTATTGTGGTATCTTTGAAGATAATACAAACTAGAGCAGAAGAAGCAGAATTTGGGCTGCTAGAAATTAGCATGGCAAGTGGCTGCTTAAGCGCTGGCTTCGTGGAGAAAGTTAACACCTAAGCCAAGACTCCTTATAAGAATGACAGGTTTCCCTTCACCTATGCCAGAAGTCTTCAGATGTTTCTCTCAACTTATTTTCCTTTAATCATTAATCTTCGGTTTTTGTAGAAGTAACGAAGTAAATTTAAAAGTTCTACTGGATTTTATTTACATGTAAATTACGACTCCAAAACAAAGTGAGCCAGAGGGTACAATCTTATAAGCCAAAAGAAACCAGGCTCAAAAGGCAGAAATCTGTTGCTCAACAAAGAATCCGATATGCTCACATTTGGGCCCATCAGGGAATCAGCATGACACTGGGCCTGCCCAAAGCACACAGCTCATTGATTCATCAATTTATTTCCTCATCCTATATAATATACTAAGAATTTGTTATATGCAAAGCTTCACACTAAGCATGGAGATTTCAAAAATAAATAATCCCTGACTTTGAAGAATTTACAGTACAGTGAGACACAGAATCTTGTGTAGATAATTTCACTTACGGTGTCCTGCTAGTAATTATACAGAGAAAACACCCTCCCTGGGGTATTTCAGTGGGGATTATGAAATCAAACCCGTGAACAATTTCTAGATGAGCTTTCTAAAATGTGGCCTAAGATGATTTTGACAGATGTATAGTATTCCACAGATCCAGGGTGAGGGGTAACAAAGTGGTTATGTTGACCCACAAAGGGCTCCCTGGGGCTGAGCCTGGAAAGAGGAAAGGGTAAGCCAGTGTTGTGACTCGACCAGAGGACATAGGCGGGAAGAGCACCCAGATTATTCAGTACTGATAGGGCAGTTTCTATCTAATAGCCGTACAACAAACCATGCTCCCAGGAAGCATGGGAACCAGTAGCCTCATAAGCCACCTCCAACATGTTCTTTCACCGGGGCTACATCAGGACCATATTGTCAAAGCTCTTGACTCCTCAGAATCCTAACGCACCCACCCCGGAAGCATCTATGTGGGGATTAGCCTGCTCAAGTGCCCTTGGGTTTGCTGGTGATTGCTGGGGAGCAAATGATCCTAAAATTGAGGGGCTTGAAACAACAGCCATTTGTTTACCTCACAATTCTGTTGACTGAGCTCACTTGGATGGTCTTCTTGTCTAGGCCAAGCCTGGATGGTGTCACAGGCTAGTGGTCAGCTCATCGGGCTTTTGGCTTATGATAGCCTTGCCTGGGACAGCTGGGTTGACTGAGGCCTCTCCCCACATGGTCTCCCCCTGCTCAGCAGAAAGGGCAGAAGAAGACTGACTCCATCTTGTGTGCTGCACCCTCCATCTTGTGTAAACCCCCAACTTGACCCCTCCCCAGAAAAACCACGCACCAATATTGCCCAACCCTGGCCTAGCCCGCTTTATGCAACTACCACTTAGCCGATCAATATAAGCCACCCACATCACCCTGCCTATTGCCACCCCGCCCGCTATAAAACTATTGTGCTTCTGAAAACCACACTTTTTCTCTGCATCTGGCCACTGCATTGGTGGGTGTGGGAGACTGAGCCTGAGCCAGCTCAAATAAAGGCTCTTTGCTTTTGCATCAGACTCGGTGACTCCCTGGTGGTCTTTGGGGATCTCGAAATCTGGGCATAACACAGCCTCATTTGCAAGAGCAACAAGCAGATAGGAACTTAGTATTTTTGCTGTATTAACGGCTTTGATGACTTGGGTGCCAGTTAGTCAATTTTCTAGAGAAGAGCTCGCTAGCCTGGGTTAATGCAGAAGTGACATGTCACCTCACTATTTCTTAAAAGCTAAGCACAATCCAGTGACACACATATTGTGTTTCTCCAAAAGGAGGAGGAAACATAAGCCAGACGAAAACTGCAGGCCAAAGAGTGATTCATTTGGCATTTTGCTGGCAGAGAAGTTTATAAAGCGCATTGCACTGGACACCGCCATAGAGCTACATAGTGCTAGCCCCAGAAAGGTAGTCATTCTGAAGGTGGAGGGGGCCTGGAATCTGTCCATTTGGGAAGGGCTTTTCCTATGTGACCACTGCCCTGCCCAAAGAACTTCAAAAGTCCCTCTTCTTAGCTTTGCTTTGCCTGCCTCTCCCCTGCCTCCCCTGTTACCCTCTGTGAGACACAGTAACAGAGGTTTAAGTGATCATCTCACATGAAGGTAAACCTCCATAAAGGTCACAGGTCATTCTTCAGTGCTCTGGATTATCCTGAGATAAATGAGAAGTCACTGGATGAAAAAATTTCTGGTAGTTTCAGGGAGCTACTAAATTAGCCCCCATTCCCTATGAAGCAAACATATTTTATTCAACAGAAAATACCACCCAGATGTTATTCTGTTTGATAGTAACTGGTTCAGCAGTATTTGCTGAACACCCCTGTACCAGGCACTGTGCAGGGAGCTGGGAATACAGACACAGCCCTGGCCTCACGGAATTGAGGGTCACAAAGAAGCTGCACTGAACGAGCATTACAGTTACGACGATTGCTACGAAAAACTATCAGCTGTCCTGAGAACATAAGACGGGGGCAGGCTTGATTCCAGTCAGGGAATCAGGGCAAGTGTCCCCGAGGAATAGTTGTTTCATGTGAGAGTCAAGGGGGAAATAAGAATTTGTCAGGCGGAAGAGGTGGTGGAAATGGGGGACCACATTTCCCGCACAAAGAGGAGCATGTGTGAATACCCAGAGTCAGGGCATTCCGAGAACTGGAAGAAAGCTGGCTGGAGCACAGAGAAGGTTATGTAAGCAGCATAGAGGGACTGGCAGGTGCCCGTGAGTCACATCAAAGATTTTAATTCTAGTTACTGTTGTGGTCACTATTGTATTATTAAGCCCTTCCTCCATCACTCACAGGTCAATTGCTTTTCAAAGAATTTTTAAAATGCTATTTCTAATACGTTTGGGCCTGTTTGTCCATCCTCAGATACACCTACTTCTCTGTCTCTGGGCCACACCATGTCACTCAGTGTGGTACCACATATACATTTGACAGAGTACTCAGCGAGTATCTTGAGACCTAGATCCTGGGAAACCTCACCCTACACTCGATTTGTCATCTCTTTTGGCAGATTTCAATCCCTATGACTACTTTTTCCCCTAGGTCATTCAAATTAATTGTGAAAGTAAAATTTCATGATACATGATAAGACTGTTTTACTTGCACACCAACATCTAGTATTCGTAGCATTCTATTAAAAAGCAAAGGTAAACTGAACTAACAGACCCCTCTGGTCAGTTTGCACTACTCATTCCTATTAAACACAAAATGTGTTACTCTAGATGGCCGCCCCTCTCCTCTCCTAGTGAGGTATCTCTAAGTGAAACACATCAGGTGACTGACTTCTGTGATGGTGTTCATCTTCCAAGGCACTGGGTTGGTTTCTTCTTATTTTTTTGATACTGTTAGTTTCAAGTAATAGCCCCTGGTATTTACTAAAGAGTGTTATGGGTGGAGGGGCGCCTGGGTGGCTCAGTTGGTTAAACGACTGCCTTTGGCTCAGGTCGTGATCCCGGAGACCCTGGATCGAGTCCTACACTGGACTCCCTGCTCAGCGGGAAGTCTGCTTCTCCCTCTCTCACTCCCCCTGCTTGTGTTCCCTCTCTGGCTGTGTTTCTGTCAAATAAATAAAATCTTTAAAAAAAAAAAAAGAGTGTTATGGGTGGAAACTGACTGGGCTTGGAAGCTTGGGTTCAAGCTCTGATGCTCGTTTGCTGGTTGGTAGTGTCTCGATGCTGCAGTGTCTTCACCTCCAAGATGGCTCCTCATAGCCCTAAACTCATAGCTATTCATGAGCTCATGCACATTTATCATGTTCTGTGTGGAAGATTCTGTGCTAGGTGTGGAGTGTTCTGATTTGTTTTGTTGACAAATAATGATAGCCACTTTAACATCTATACTTAGAGTTGCTTCACAGCCTGAAGTGTTCGCTTTGTCAGCACTGATTAAAAGTCCTATGTCTAAAGAAATGTGCACTTCGGTGCTATGAAATAAGACAGAGTAGGGACTTTGCTTTGCTTTTCTGGCTGACTTGACTCAACTTTGGCCTACTTTTTATTACGTGTGAAAGATGTATGCCAGTCACTTAATTTATCTTACATGGTGCAATCTGGCTTGTCCCAGATGACCTCCACTTGGAAGATACAGGGTTTTTTAGAAAATAATACCAACTGGAAGAAAACAGAGAAGGCAAGAAATGTCTCTTTTGTATTTATTATATCCAAGTGAATGTTCAGCCACACTATAAACGCATTTACCACAGAGCTATGTGGTTTTTTTTCCTCCAGAATGTTACTTAATTTCTTGACACAGGGCAATATTACTTTACGGTCCCCCACAAGGCAAGTTCCCTCCTCTGGTAGCCAATAAACCAACTTTATTTAGAGAGACATACTTGATCAGCCTCTTTCTGAAGCTGATTTTCCTGGAAAGTAGCTACCAAGTTATCTGAAACTGACATTTAATCACCAGCCAAATAATGCAATAATGCACTAAAAAATGTTTCCTGAAAATAAAAGGTCATTGTTGGCTAGATGTCTGGATGTTTTATAAATGGTGGAAACCTGAAGGCTTGGGTGCATTCCCTACTGTGTATAGGGTGGGTGGGATGAGAAGAGGAGTGAATTCTTGAAATACAATTGATTGCTATCAACTATTCTTTTTTTTTTTCCTGTGCTATCATCTATTCTGAGTTACTAGCAAAAACAAATGAGATGCTTTCTGTGATCCTTGCAACATCTTGTAAATTAACCCTAATCAGCATAGATATAGTACAGGGTATTCCTTAATTTCATTTATTTAGCAAACATTTATGGGAAGTCTCTAATGTGGCAGGAGCAGCAGCTGCTACTCAGTGCCCAGGAGGCAAACGTACTAAGAACTAACTAGATGAGTTCCACAGAGAGCCTGGAGGATAAAGAAGTTTCCTAGCACAGAGTGAGATAGGTGATAAGACAGTGAGTGCAGATGCATTTGGCCTCAGGGTCAGGGAGTGGTGAAAGGTCATCTCCCCGAGGGCCAGACATAGAGCGTTAAGTATAAGTATCACAGTTAACTAGAAGCTTGTTTAAGGGTACAACCCAGAAACTGCAAGAATGGCTTTCTCTCAGATCCTATTGGCCTGCACTTACTCGATGCCACCCCTAACTGCAAAGAGGGCTGGCACGTGCAGGCTCTAGCTGAACAGCCATTGCCCTCAGAAAAAGTGGAGTTTCTATTACTGGGGAGGAGCAAAGAGAGAAGGACTATTCTGAAGGGGGGACAGGAAGCAGTTTCTGCACCTGTCGTTTTTTTCTCCCAATTCTCCAGAGATACAATTGATGTATGACATTGTACTAGTTTTAAGCTGTACAATATGTCTCTGCTTTATTAAGAATATCCAGTATATATTGCATATATTCAATATGATCAGCTCAGGAAGTCTAGCTGGCATCTATCACCACACACGGTTATATTTTTTTTTCTTGTGGGTGAGAACTTTTAAGATCTCCTCTGTTAGCAACTTTAAAATAGACAAGACAGAATTTTTTTTTAAAAAGATTTATTTATTTATTTTTAGAGAGAGAGAGTGTGTGCGTGACAGGGGAGGGGCAGAGGGAGAGAATCTTTCAAGCAGACTCCCCACTGAGTGAGCAGCCTGATGCCAGGCTCAGTCCCCCACAACCCATGAGATTGTGACCTGAGCTGAAACCTAGAGTCAGATGCTTAACCGACTGAGCCGCCCAGGCACCCCAGTATTGTTAACTCTAGTCACCATGCTGTGTGTTGTTCCCTAGGACTTCTTTATTTTGTAATTGGAAGTTTATACTTTTTGATCAGTTAACCCACCTCGCCTGCTCCCCTACTCCCCTCTGGTGACGACCAATCTGTTAAGTATTTGAAGGAATGATGAGGATCATTTAGAACCTCAGGACTGGAAGCACATCCAGAGGTCATCTGGTTGCCTCTCTGGGTATATTTGGATCTTCTCTTCAATATTCTCCCCTCTCCGTCTCCCCTAGCATTCTCAGGTAG
Organism: Spilogale gracilis; assembly: GCA_004023965.1. Lineage (NCBI taxonomy): Eukaryota > Metazoa > Chordata > Mammalia > Carnivora > Mephitidae > Spilogale > Spilogale gracilis. The sequence goes on from PITA01009801.1 coordinate 53,646, forward strand.
GTACTTACCTTTCTGGGAACTTGCAGAGTTGGAGCTTGTTTGTAATACTTACGTTCCAGGCACATTAACTGAAAAGAGATGAGCCATGCCATTAGAAGCTATCAACACCCTTTTTATAGCATCAGTTCTTAGAATCTGGATCTTACAAATGAGAAGTGACACAGTAATGGGTTTCATGCATCAGCTAGTATAACAGATTTCTTTAGTCAAAACTAAAAACCATTCAGCAGAGGCATGTAAAATCCATCTGTCTTATAAGGAAGATGTTTCTTCTGAATCCTCAGCAAAACTGGGATTAGAAGGGGACTACTGAGCTTTAGAGTACACCCCTTAGAGGTTTTATTCCAGACGAGAACTAGGGACTGAGCTCCCCCATGGCCCTAGTTAACTGAACTCCAGGATGAGCACCACAGATAGAAACTAAGTGACTGCTGAGCCCCATCCACTGACCTTGACCATCTTCAAAGGAAACAAATGAACTAAGTGGCTAAGTTCCTTACATCTTCTGCTGATCTTCCCTCTGCAGAAATATAGGAGCAAGAAACTTAAAGGCAAGTATGCTCCTTTAAAAAAAAATCTTTGCTAGTTTGCATTTACACTGATGTATCTATCAATTTAAGCAATTTGACAGTCTCAGGTGTTCTCTTTAATGGCACACACACACTTCAGTTTCTCATAGGCTGGAAAGTAGGGTATTATTGGAAAATCTGGCACGACTTTCAGTAGATTGTGTGCATAGTTTTAATTGAATTCTCATTTTATTTTTAACTTCTAGGACAGATGGAGTCTGGGGACCAAAATCATCCCACTCTTCCATAAGCATGTGAAAATGAGTGGCTGTGATCCCATCCATCACTTGACCAGCGTTTATGTAGACCGCCTCTTCTCTGCCACATGTCCCGGCTGGGAGTAAGAGCTATTTTGGTCAATAGACACCTGTTGTAGGATTAGCCCTTTCAAGGTTTCAGGGGACCTTGATGATGGTCACTGCTACATTCTAAACAGGTAAGTCACAAGTAGGTACAGATACGGGACATGACAATCAGGTGGAGAAGGGGCCAAAAGTACTGAAGGAGTGAGACGCTGGACCCACAGTTATTTTATCTGAGCAACAGCTTCTATGCCAGAAAGATATAACAAAGAGATAGAAAGCATGAGGTTCCTTCTAACAGGAACTGGTTACTCTGCAAGTGTTCACTGGCACCTAGCTGGCTGGCAAGGAGAGTGGCTGTAAAATGGAAGGGATATTTATGGGGCAGAAAGAGAAGAAACCTCTCTCCTCCAGAAGGAAAAAAAACTGGCTCAAGCTCCCTCTTGGAGGACCTCCTAGGCCAGGAAATGATCTGGGAATGGGAGGAATGTACCAGCCTAAGGCTCTTTCCCATCTTCCAAGCTCAGCCTTGCAAACCAGTGACAAGCCCTGGGGCCCTCTTGCCCCTTGCCCTCCTTCCCTATATCATGCTCTGCAGTAAGAGCACACAGACCTTTGAGGCTGACATTGCTGTCCTCCTCCCAGGTACATGCCACCTGAGGGCTCCCTGTACCAGGGAGTCTGGCCACAGACGGGTCTGGGGGTGCAGGACATCCAACCCAGCTATCCTCTCCGGAAGCCTGTGGCTTTGCTTGGGAGGGACTTCCGCCCATTTCCCTCAGCACACTGTGCAAGGCACTGTTAATTTTAAGCACTTTACAACATTAACTCATTTTAAGGGTACACTTATCTCCACGCGAAAGGAGAAATATATGGGATTTTGAACCATTATGCATCTGAAACTGATATAACACTACATTAATTATCTTGAAAAAAGAAAAAGCATACAAAACCTCCCCCTCTGCAGCAGGTAATTTTATTCTTCCCGTTTGACAAAGGAGACAGTTGAGGCACAGTGAGGTTGAACAGCTTGCCTAAGGTCACACAGCTGGGTGCCAAATTCGCAAGTGGGTTCTCTGGCTCAAAGATCCTAGTAGGCCCCCCCGAGACAGCACAGCCCTGCTCAGCCTTCCAGGGGGCGGAAGCAAGTTCCCAGGCAGGTGTCCATCTATGCTAGGTCTGCACTGTCTCTAAAACCCATGCACTCCTGCATTAGAAGAGTCCCCCATCTTTTTCTTTGATCAAAACCAAATTTCCCTCTTGCTCCTCCTCCCTTCCCCTTACAATGAGATTTTTGTTGATGATAATTATCTGGGGTGGAGGGGTCTTCTGGTGCAGAAAATTGTCCCCCAAAAAGCAAATGGTTTCAGGAGGTGCAAAGCAGTGAGTGCGGCTTTGTCTTAGACACTTTAGATGTGGCTCTCAGGGATGCTGACAGATAAGTCCAAGAAGTTTGCTTGATGCCACACTATTTCTTTTTTTCCCTGAAAGTATTCAGTTAAACTCTGCTTGAAAAGGAGAATCTGGGGCAATGCCCAGGACAAAATCACGGTCAGCAGTGTATCTCATGGTCTGAGCTATTCTTCCGGGAGAACACAGGCACACTGCGGTGGGCGAGATGGAGTTGGGGAATGTGGGCCTCAGCAGAGAGCCCTGAACAGGAAAACCCCTCGGAGGCCTCTCCACTACCTGTCCCTGTAGTCTCTGGGCTTCCATGGGTATCTCCAGAGAGAATGTGTACACACAGCACTAGTCACACACTTGCACATACTGACATGACCAGTGATTTTGAGAGAAAACAAAAAAAAAAAAAAAAGAAAAAAGCAGCACCCAGGAACACTCCTCCCCTCCCAGCCCACCTCAGTGAGAGCATTCTGAGGGGCAGTCCCAGAGGTCCACTTCCATTTGTAAACCATCTGCCTCAAGGGCCTACCAGCTCATTGCTAAGTCCCACCCAGCAATGGTAATCCCTACCCTAATCAACCACCTTCGATTACAGAAACACTGAGAAGGAAATAGAAAATTTTAAAGTAAAGGTTTGTTTTCTGTTTTTAAATCCTGAGTCTGATGAAATTCTCAGGTCCAGCACCCTTCTCATTGAATCTGTACCCAAGGAAGCCATTTGGTACACAATTTATAAGATCTTGTTTAGAGCAAACCCAGAAAGGGTAGAAAAAGGGGAGGAGACTTTATTCTTCTAGATCAGCCTGTCTCTTATTCCTACTCACTGGTGAGAGTACAGGAGGCAGGAGCTAGCCTCATCTTACCCATGGATGAATTCCCAGTTCCTGCTGTGCAGTAGGCTCTTGGTCACCTTTTACTGAAAAGACAATGGCATGACTTTCATATAAATAGCCAAGGGAGTCCCCAGTTTTCCAGCATAGCAGCCTGATCCATTCCTTCTTTCCTGAATTTCCCTTTAGAGAAGCAGCTTGGAAACACCCTGGGTGTCCTATTGGGACTGACACATCTCAATCTGTGTGCATGGATTTCCACCTGGGCCCAAAGAGAACAACAAAGCAGGGAAGACATCATTGCCACAAATCACCAGGCCGGGGAAAGACATATTCACAGACTGCAGTCACCAAACTGATTTCCTAAGCAAAGTAATATTCAGAGTGGAGGGTCCAGGCCCAAGTCAGAAGCAGGAGACATAAAGCAGTTCTTCCATCCCAGGCTCAGAATTCAAACTGAGGTGTGGAACACGAGCAAAATCCAAAGGTCTATAAGGTCAACTGAACTTACCCCAATTTAATCTTATTATGTTGGACACATTCAAAACATAACTCAACCATTCCCCTCTTGAAGCTCTCCCTTCATTCTCAGAACTCCCCATTTCTGGGGCACCTAATGAGTTCAGTTCTTGCAGAAGTCAGGGAACATTCTTGACTCCTCACCAAATCATTGAGTTGACCTAATTCTGTGTTTCTGGCATCTGCCCTTTCTTCTGCCCCTGCTAAGTGTTTCTGGATTCCGTCCCTCCTCTGTCCTTACTTGTGTATTCATGCCCTAGTTAAAGACAGTTTCTCTTGTCTGGGTTACAGCACCCACTGCCCACCCACACCCAGCCTGGCCCTCTCAGCACCTCTCTCTCTAGACAGAATGATCTTTCTGAGACACACACATTCTTCCAGCCCTTAAGTATAACCCGGTCATACAGAGATTCAGAAGCGCCAACCTCCAGCTTTCTCTCACATCCTTGTACTTGACCTTCCAATAAGGCTCAATGGTTTGCAGGAACCATGTGTGCTTGGCTGGTGATGCTCCCATGACTTGCTGTCTCTTTGCCAAACTTCTCACCCTCTTCTTATAAATATTTTTGTGGCTTTAATTATTTTTTATTTACTGAAGTATAAAATGGACAGAGCTTAAAAAAAATCAAAGAGCAAACTTTTTCTGTTTCTGATAAAATGTTACACTTTGTATCCCTG
>PITA01009801.1:58047-75531 GCA_004023965.1 Spilogale gracilis
CTCTCCTCTCCTCTCCTCTCCTCTCCTCTCCTCTCTTCTCTCCTCTCTTCCTTTCTTCCTTTCCATAAGGGAAAATTAGTTCTTGACTGTAAAAAATTTAGAAACATTCAAACACAAAGAATATCTGAATGAAATAACGTGAGAAAGAGATCCACAATGAGAAACAAATGGTTGCAAAATGTCAACTGTCCTAAAGTGATCTGTGAAGTTAGGGCTAACCTCATAAAACTTTACTGAATTTAGCTTGGGATATTGTTTTGTTTAAGGTTTTTCTTCAGTGTATATGTGTGTTATTTTAAAAACTAATCAAAATTTAGTGAGGTAAATATTACATTACTTTGACAGATTTCTAATAGCAGCTCCTCACATATGGAAGTAGTCTTCACTGTTTTAAGTTTCCATGCAGTTGGGTCAAACTGCAGGGGTGATTTGAGCAACAGTGGATCTCTTTTATTCAATCAAAGTATAACATTCTTTCTATCTAATTCTGTAGAGTCCACTGATGTGGAAATAGTATATTTGTAAGAAGTATATCAATATTCTTATCAATATATTGTGAATGTATCCTATATTCTGCAAAACCATCTTAAGAATTAAAATTCTATCTCACTTCAGTCAGAGCAAATGCAGTATCAGTTAAGTAACAGCAGTCAAGCTAAAAAGAAGTATGTCAGAATCACTTACAGACAGAAAAAGCAAGAGAAGAGTCTGCTGACTTCAACCTGTGTATGGTCCTCGATGTGGTGCCCTCACGGCTTACGTCCCTCCTGAGCACAGGGACCCTCTCTGCCTCTGCCCTCTCTTGTTGAGCAGCAGAGGTTAAAGGCTACTAGGAAGAAGCTGGCCCAGGGTCCAGGGAGGTCCCATGAGGTGGGGCAGGGGGAGATGGCTCGCCATGTACTTCATCCCAATGGCCACACAGGTGAACCCACTGTAATAAGGCCCCCTACTGAGACAGCCCCTAGACATGGGGCTCCCCTGGAGCACGGACATTGTCTCAGAAATGTTCATGAGACAGAGGTGGTTTGGTCTTTGCCTGTCTGTGTCACTTATAAACTTTCATGGTGACCTTCCTGTCAGCACTCATATCTTCCCAAACGAAATGTTGTTTTCTGGGCTCTGCTAATGCTCCAGAGTCTGTTCTAACCACCACTCCACAAGAGGGGCTTGGCTCGGGCCCCACAACCCCAGGACCTTCTCATTTGCAAGTGAAGCTCCCATTTCCAACTGCACTCGCAGTGAGAATTGGGCAGAGTTTCTAGGTTAAACGGTTAAGTTTGTGCAGTGGCCCCGCACTTTTCTAAATTCTTCCAACCCTGGAGATTTATCTCAATTATCTAACTTGTGAGAATAAGATCGTGCATGAGAGAAAAGTGCTTTCTCTTTCAGAATGGGTGTTTGAGTCAAGGATTCACTTTCTCAGGGCAAGTTTGTATTCTGACTTTTGGCTACAGACTCAGCCAAAGAATGGGAAATATTAAATGAAAAGAGAAATACAAAAATGTTTCAGTGTTGGAAACTCAATAAACGTTTCCAATTGGTTTTCATTCAATGGTTAAATGAATCTGCTAGAGATCACGTCTCTCAGTAGATGTAGAGAGAGGTTCCTGTTCTTACATGGGGCAGCGGCTTTTAGGCACCCCTTTCCAAGGTCTATGCTACATTGTGGATAGCTGGGTTGGCTTTGATGGTCTTGTGGTTGCAGGAGAGCCATATGGGATCTTAGGTTTGGAAATTGCCCTCCTGTCACCTCGCTCTTCCAGCACAATGCTGGGAATATGAGCTCTGAAGTCTAGATCAATGGCAGGAACTCTCCCCAGAAGCCTGCAGCTGCTTGGCTGTCTCATCGCACCACAGGGAGTACAAACTTGGCAGAAGCTCCCCAGCGCATTGATTTCAGAATCTAATGGGGCCAATTATGACCTGTCAGGCTTTGTTTTTCTCCTTCCTTAGGCTCTTCAGGCATTTAAAATATCCATGAGCCAAATAAAGGGGTGTGCAGTTGAAACTACCTTCCTGAAAACCTAATGGGTGCTGCTGCCTCCCTCCAACCCAGAACTCCCAACCACCTTGCTGTCAAGCCCCACCCCCCTCTGTTCATTCAGGGAGCATTTACGCAGAGCTGGTAAAAGGCCTGATGGTAGGTTCTGTGGGAGACATCTCTCTCTGGGCCTTCCCGTTATCTGTAAAATCTTCTTTACCACTAAGTTCTCCCTCTTTAGTTAATCTCAAAGCTCCTGCTGAGAGTTGTGCCTTTCCACAAAGACCAGGCACCCCTGGAGGATGGCAGAACTGTGTGAAATGTTCCAAGCTGTGCTCAGTAGAAACATCCCATTAAATCTCGCAGTCTTTATCACAAGAACATTACAAGCTGTTCCCATCATATGCGGTCCAGCCAGAGTGAAAGGCGCCAGCAGCATGGGGCTTATCAGACACCCCCTGCCTACTTCCTCTATTCGGACTTAGACCTTGAGGGGATAAACAATGCCACTCTGGCCTCACAGTGGTCTTGGCCATGGCAGCAAGAGAGGGGGTGTTTCTGTGTTCCGACAAGGTAAAATCTGCCTCACAGTCCTGTTCACCCATTTGTTCCCGGTGCCCGGGTGGGGTAAGAGTTTCGTCAAGAGCTGCAGAATGCACAAATCTGAGAGCTGGAGTCCTTTAAATTATTTGGATTAAGTCTTGCAATGTTATCTCTGACTAAGTCATTTAGATGCTGGTGGCCTTTGTTTCTCATGTAAACCAATGCTGGAAGTATGACAATGCCTGGCTTCAAGATCTACTAAAAAGCTGTAGTAATTAAAACAGTATGGTACTGGCAAAAAAACAGACCCATCGGTCACTAGAACAGAACAGACACCCCAGAAATAAGCCCATGGTCATACGGTCAATTAATCTATCAGAAAGGGGGCAAAAAATGCAATAGGGAGAAGACAGTATCTTCAACAAATGGTGCTGGGAAAACTGGACAGCTACCTGCAAAAGAGTGCAACTGGACCACTTTCTAACGCCATACACAAAAATGAACTCAAAATGGTTTAGAGCCCTAAGTATGAGATCTGAAGCCAAAACTGCTAGAACATGGCAGTAATTTCTCTGACAGCAACCACAGCAACATTTTTCTAGACATGTCTCCTTAGCAATGGAGACAAAAGCAAAATTAAACTATTGGGACTATACCAAAATAAAAGGTTTTGGCACACTACAGTGAAAACATTAACATGCTTTCAAAAACCTCTAAGTGCCATGCCTGATACAGTATCTGACACTTTATGGGCACTCAAAGAAGATATTTATTGAATAAATACATTGATGAAGAGAAGAAACATTGTGCATGAGAAGAGGATTATACATTGGAGGTCAGAGCATGAGTTCAAATGTCAGAAATACTTGAGGGACAACCAGCATTGGTGACCAGTTGATAGCTGGGAATGTGAATCTATAGGTCAGGAGGAAGATCAGGGAGGGCTGACCCCCGTCCAGGAAGCTCACCTGTGGTTTACCTTAACCAGACTCAGTGTGATATGCATGTATATATCTCTCATAGTTACATCTGTGATTATTCCCATTTATCTCCATTTATCTTGTGGGCTCCTTAAGACCAGGGACTATGTCTTGTGGACCCATTTTATCCCCAGGACCTAGAATGGTCCATGGTATAAGGCAGAGGCTCAAGAATGTTTGTTGCCTGAAGTATCAAATGATGGTTATTTTTGAAAAAGTAAATTGTTTTTCAAATCCTAAGCATTGTTCTTAACCTACCCTCTCCCCCTACATTCAAATTTGACAAGACCTTTCTCTTTTGATCCTTTCTCTTGGGCCTCCTGAAGCTTACCTGGGCTATGGCAATAGCCCCTGATGGGTCCATCTGCTTCTAGTCTTGCACCTGCTCCCAAATTCATCTTTGACTCTTCTCCAAAAGTGATATGCGAAATGAAGATCTGCTTCAGGTCACTTTTCAGATTAGAAGCCTGGAACAGCTCCTCATTTCTCTTGAGATAAAACCCAAACTCCTTCCTAAAGCATGCAGAGCCCTTCAGAATCTTGCTTCTGCGCACTGCCCTCCTGTACCATCCTGTTTGCCAAGCTCTGGAGTTGGAGAAGCTTAGGTTTCCAGCTCAACGACTTCTTCACAGAAGTTCAAGGGTAAGTTTGCTCACCTGGGCAGTAATTTCATCAACTACAAAATGAACAAGTTACCACAATCTATTTCTGAGATTATAATGAGGATCAAATTTAAAAAAAATACACATGTAAGGTGCTTAGCAGAGTAACTGGTATATAGTAAGATCGATAAACCATTGGCCAAACTAATTCAAAAGAAAAGGGAGAAGACCCAAATTAATAAAATTATGAGTGGAAGGGGAGAGATCACGACTAACCCCAAGGAAACAGAGACAATCATCAGAAATTACTATCAACAGTTATATGCCAATAAGTTAAACAACCTAGATGATATGGATGCATTCCTGGAAAGCTATAGTGAGGGTTAAATGAATGTTTGCTATTACTTTTAGTATTATGGACACCTTTTAAAAAATATTTCTTGTTCACTCTCCTTTGTGTTCTATCATAAACTATTTCTCTTGTTTTCTCCCCTTTTCTAATTAATTTCACAAGATTTAAGATTTAAGACTCAACTCATATTTCATTTAATCAAAGAGGCCTTTCTTGAGCTTACCATCCTGGGTAAAGTTTTCAGATTCCTCAAGGACTATTTGCCTACCTCTATTTATTCCAATGTTTTATGAGTAAACATTCCAATGTTTTTTGTTTTGTTTTGTTTTGTTTTGTTTTTAAGTAGGCTCCACAATGGGCATATAGCCCAACGTGGAGACCAAACTCACACCCATGTGATCAAGACCTGAGCTGAGGTCAAGAGCCAGACACTCAACTGACCAAGCCACACAGATGTTCCTATAAATAGTTTTCTATAAAAAGTTAAGTGACTAAAAATGAGTTACTGGATTCATCTACCTCTTCCACTATGCCCTGGGACCCTCACAAGCAAGACGACATTTCATATGATATCTATAGCATATTGCAGTATTTGATTATTGCTTTATATAGGGAAGAAGGAAGGGAGATAGGAAGGAAGGGAAGAAGGGGCCTTTAAGAGAGGTAGGGAATATGGGAGAAAAAAAGGTCTTGGTACGATGTCCTCTTTTTAACAAATTAAATGATGTTCATTTCTAGAGGTGCTGAGATGATTAGCAAAGATATGGATTTAGGGGATAGAGTCCAGGAGAAAGACCAGGGGCAGGTACAGAATTGGGAGATGCGGTATGCTGGTGGTTGAAGGAATGAGAGTAAATGCAACTGCCTTGGAAAGATGTCCAGAAACAGGAGAAGTCAAGGAAGGACTGATTACTGGGGGACACCAATATTTAAGGAGCAGGCAAAAGCATGCATAGCAAAGGAGAATGTGCTTCCATCCCTGAACATGATAAGTATGGTTTCAAACCTCTCACTTATGACCTGAATAACTAAGAAAATTCCATCTCTCTTTCAAGGGGCAACAAACAAGGTTAAGTAAATGTTATTGAGTCATATGCCAAACAGCTGTGTCCTTCCTCTATTTGATTTCTCACCACTGTTCCATAGGAGACTTGGCCAAGTCTCCCCCTCTCTCCCCAAGTACAAGCTCTGTTCCCCTCTTTCTCTTCCACAGTCTTGGAGTCTTTCTCTATGCCGATCTTCCCATCTGAACTGTCCTCACTCTTCTTTAAAATCCTCAGCCTCCAATGCTTCTTCTAAGATCTGTCCCCTCCCTGAAACCTCCTTCAGTCATTCTAGTTCATAGTGGCATCCCTGTTCTCTCATGTGTATGGATTTGTGGTACCCACAGTTATACTGTCTTGTTTGTTGGCTTGGTTGTTCTTAAACTGACCCACCAGCTAGGTTGGTGCTCCTCCAGAAAAGCTATGTCCCAAGACACAGTCTCATGTATTACCTGCCCAAACTCATAAGCAGACAGTGTGTACACAGTCCTGTCTCCCTTACTCTGAGAACTTTTTTTGAACTGACTTCCTAGAGACTTCCGGACTGGCCCGAGAATAAAGCTTAGGTTTTGGCATGGCTAGTCTGGCACCACCTGGATGAACAGGATAGCTACTGAACAGTGGCTGCAAAGAGTTGAAATACCTCCTATGGGGTTGAATTTCCAGGCAGGTAGCTCTTTCAAAGTCAAAGTTAGCAGAGATAATTCATTCCTAAGCCTGAAAATTCAGTTAAGATCAGTCAAGTGCAGGGCAAAGAAGGGATGTTGGCAAACAATGTTTTCTCTTATAAATGGGTTAAAATGGTGACTTAGGGACCCAAACAGGACTTTTAATCCTGATAACGGTGGGATCTGACATACAGAGTCTGGTTATTGGGGACAAATGTGCCCGTGGGCTGGGGAATAGCAGGCTGGGTGAACTCCAGGTAAGGCTGCTCCATCCGGTCATGGAGGAGACCAGTAGGGGTAAATGTGGCTTCTTGGCTGTAGCCCCATATGCACACTCACACTGTGTGCTAAACCAACAACAAGTAAGTCCCTAACACCAAGACCTAGGCTCAGGCCTTACAGTTGGCTTGAACTCTAATAAGTTTGTAGAGTTCTGGGTGTTCCCGGATTAGATAGAAGCCCCATGTTTTCATTTCTTATGAAAATCCCTCTCAGAATGACCTATTTAAGGCTGACTCAGTCAGAGCCAGTCTTGCTTTGCCTTGAGTCTGCATTGCCAAGTGGAGCACATGTCCAAGGAAGACGGACAGTCACATTAGTTGCCATTGGAGGGTGATGTCAGTGTGGCAGGCAAAGCACTAAGGCATTTGTGAACACTATCAGTGCCAGGGAAAGTGGGTGTCATCACCTCCATTTTGCAGAGAAGCAAAAATGTTAAAGCAACCCAGACTTGTTTTGGGTCTGTTCCACCATTTTCATTTAAATCTGTACTGAGGGCCTACTGTGAGCAGAGCATTGATCTAGGGATGCCACATCAGTAAATATGACAGAGCAGATCCTTGCGTCACTAAGTTTATGCTTTGTAGAGGAGTGGGAAGGGAAGGGAGGAAAGGTAAAGTAATTCTAAATAGAGCAATTATAAGTAATAACAAAAGGATGTGATTGAGAGGGGGTCAGTAGCCATATACACTTTAGATACTGATGTTTCCTGGGTCACAAACCATTTATTTGCTGGAGAAAGTTATTTAACTTCTCTGTACTTCAGTGTTCCCATCTGAGCAGTGGGTATACTAACTGTGCCTGCTTTGTGGTCATTGAAGGATTAAGTGAGCTTTGAGGTGCCAAGCACACTGGAGATACTTGGCAGGTGCCGGTTCACTGTTAGCATTAGAGTGAATGAGTCACCCCAGATCACTCCCACTTACAGGTCACCTCCAGCCTTCCAAGAAAAGAGCCTGGCAGTCAAGGCTGCCTTTTTTTTTTTTTTTTTTTTTTTAAGATTTTATTCATTTGACAGAGAGAAACATAGCCAGAGAGGGAACACAAGCAGGGGGAGTGAGAGGGAGAAGCAGGCTTCCCACAGAGCAGAGAGCCCGATGTGGGACTCAATCCTGGGTCTCTAGGATCATGACCTGAGCCAAAGGCAGTCGCTTAACCAACTGAGCCCTGAGCAAGCTAGAGAAGCAAAAATGAAGGGAAACAGGGCTGAAAATGAGGGCTGTCTTCCGAGGAGCAGAGGCCTCAGGCAAGTCATGGTGAAACTCACGTGTGACCTGCGGGGCTCCAGACACTGTCAGGAGAAGGGTGAATTGTGAGAGACAAATGAATGAACGAATGATCCTTTTGACACTTGACATTTCACAAAGTCCTCTTGTCTATAGATTGTCTCACTTAAAAGGGAAAATTACTGTGCTTCACCAAGGAGTTTAAAAGAAAACCCTTTATCCATGACATCATCCATGAAACCTGCCGTCATCTCCCCAGAATCACTTTGTAACCAGCGTTAGGGGAGGAAGAACCAGCTAACCATCCCAGGCACAAGGTGGGGTGGTACCAACATACTTCATGCACCCCAACTGACTTTCTGAGAAATCCTGCTTCTCCACCGATAGCCAGGACTCCCAGGTTGGAGGTCTCCAAACCCGCAGTGCAACAGAGAGGACAGGAGACCCAGGAGAGAAGCCAAAACTTCATGTTCTGGGATGAGTCTGAGCCTAAATCCACTCACCACCACTTAGCAGTCGAGTGACAGGACAAGTTTCCTAAACTCTGGATTTCAGCTTTCCTGTGTGCAGAGTGTTCACATGTCCCCGCTCACCCAGGGATGGCTCCGAATTATGGCTGCTGCCCTGGTGTAATCAGGGACAGGGCCTCCTATTACTCTCAGAAGTGTCCTGCTCTCAATGATAAATTAATTATATGACCAATCACTCAACTGCCCCAACCTTCTTTTAAGATGTCTAAGTAGATGAGATGCACTGACACTGTCTTAGGACAGTTTGTAGGGCACGTATCACAAAATGAAAACAACTAATGTAAACAGTGGAGGATGTTTGGTTCAGATAACTAAAAGTAATTATTTTCAAATTCAGCACTATGGAATGTATACTTTGTAGGTGGGTATGCCTTTCTTGATACAGCTACTCCTCATCCTTTTTAAAGCCAGCCTGCAAATTTGGCTACTGTGAGCAGTGGGGTGAAGAGAACATGGGGTTTGGAGCCAGAAGACTTCCTTGCTGACACCAGACTTCCTTGGAGAGGAGTCCCCTTGTCATGCATACATCGCTGGGCTTTTGTAAGGAGCTGGTGGGTGCCTGGTGAAAGTGCTCTGTAAACACACAGAAGGGGAGCAAATGTAAAGGATTGCACTGCAGCTCCTCACAAACACTGCCTGGCTTCCAAACTTGCTCAAGACTGACCTCTGGTCTTACTTTTCTATGGGGATCAAAAGAATAGAGAAGTACAGCTGGGGTTCAGAAATGCTAACAGTTGTCACCTATGATAGGATGTGCCCAGAAGGTGGACGTGAAAGAGGAAGGGAGAAGATCAAGGTGGGCTTTAGGATTACTAAAGCAATATACTCGATAATCATGACAATGAAGAATTCCCAGTCGCGGGGTGACTGGAGTAACAGTGGGGGAGAGCGGTTGCGGAACACAGACCTTAGACAGAGACAGTTTGGATTTGAGGGTTCAATGGGACAATGAAATAAGATGCATAGTATTATAGCTAACACACAGACCATGCTCAGTTGGCAGAAGCCATCATGGTGATGACCACGTGCCAGGGACCAGGCTGGGGGATGCCACCTCCCACGTGCTCGGTGCCCCAGACACTGACTCCTCCTGGCCACCGTCCTACAGTTGTCGGTCTGAACAAGCGAGGAGGGCAACTATCTGAGCAATGCTCGGTGGCCAAGGTTAACTCAGCAGGTTGCAGGGTTGGATTATTTCCTATTTACATGGTGGATTTCCCTCACAGACTGCTCATAGAGAAAAGCTTTTCACCAACATGGGATGTTGTTCTTTGCAGTCCCAGGGTGTGAGGGACAGGAAGGTCCCTAGGGGAAAGGGTCAGAGGGCAGCAGTCTGGCTACTTCCTGAACTGCTGGAAGTGCCCCCCTGTGATTTTGACATGTGTTGCTTTTGTTCATGTTGTCATGTCAGGGAAGCTCTGCACATGCTGAGTAGAGACACTTTGGGAGATTGTGCTAAGTCTTGGTGCTAGGTCCTGAATCCCCAGGGATGGTTGCATGACACTACAGGTGAGGTCCGGGCAGTGTGATGGCTATTGGTGGGTGACCTGAGGATTTGCCACAGCTGCCAACTGCCCTTCCAAAAATGGGCCAGTCTCATAGAGGTACAGCGTGAGGGTGTACCTTTGTGTTGACGAACAGTTTTGAACATGTGTGGGACTAGATCCATTGATGTATACACGTGGAGAAATTATATAGAGCTAGGATACACACACACACACACACACACACACACACACGTACATGTAAATAAGGTCTGTGGATTGTACCAATGTCAGCTTCCCGGCTTCAATACTATACCAAAGTTACATAAAATGCTACTTTTGGGGGAAGCTCGGTGAAGGGCACATTGGCCCTCTCTGTACTGTTTTTGCAATTTTCTCTAAGTCTATAAGTATTTTGAAATTAAAATTTATTTTTTTAAAATGGGTCAGCCCAGAGACAGGGGAGATACTGGGGCAGCCCTGTGGGAAGATGGGTGAATCCCCAGGTGACTGAGGTAATCCCTCCTTTCCCAGGCCAGAAAAGGCACCGGGAAGGTGGACTCTTTTCTTCACACACACACCAGCTCATTAATTCTCATTCATGCATTCCATTATCGCAACCTCCTCCCCACCCCCCCCACATGCTATGCTGGACTCTGAGGAAAAAAACAGAAGCTGCGCCCTCTGCCCTCCAGAAACCTCCTTGGAAGGTACACAGTCACAGTGCAGTGTCCTGGGTGCTAGCAGAGGGACACGTGTGCTCTGAGAGCCCAGAAAAGAGGGTTTCGGTCAGATCAGCGATCAGGGAGGACTTCCCAGAGAGGGTAGCCCTCACACTAAATCTGAAAGAAATTTAAGAATCAGCAAGGCCGGTGACAAGAGAGGGGAGGCAGGGAAGCTTCAGAGGAGACATCATGAGCCATGGCTCAGGTCTGAGAGATGGGAGTTTCTGCTGGGAAATCCGCAGAGGTCAGTGTGCCTGGGATTCATTGAGAAGCATGGCCAAACTGCTTTCGCAGGTTCTGGGTGAAATAAAACCAGACCAACGTTTCTGCGCAGGGAGTCTCAGAACCGCTGGCATGTTCTTTGCATCACAAGTATTCCAGAGGGATTATTAGACACCGTATTTCCCATCCTCATGGTGCAGAAACTCTTTGTTTCAAGACATCACATGGGGCACAGATTCTCTCCAACACAAATTGGAAACACTAGGCCATGCAGACAGGTTCTGACCACAAAAACATAAAGGTATTTTTCAGGGGCTCCAGAGTGCTAGGTAACCCTTTCTTTTTCTAGGGTTTCAGGACCAGCTACTGAATCATGCTGCATTAGACAAAACCAGGCTCCCCCTCAGTGTCTGCAGCAGGAAGGCAAGGGCTCAGCAACCTCTCCCCTCAGCACCAGGGATCTGCTTGAGCCCTGGGGCCAGCTAACCGGCTGCCGCCTCCTGCTCCACCAACTCACCTTTCTGCTTCTGCCAAAATTAGAGAATACACGGCATCTTGCCCTGGGAAATTTTTTGAGCAATGAGGTGATTACTCAAAAGGAGAACAATGAAAAATCAAAAATTCATCAAACCTTGAAATAAAATCAGGGCTGAGGAATTGGTGAAATTGTATTTTGTTTTCATATTAAGAGCAGGACTAATTATTTATATTTATTTTATATTTATATGTATATTATATTTTATTTTATATATATATTTATATTTATGTCTACATTTATATATTTTAGAATGCTGGAGAGGGCAGTAAACACTCTGGGGTCAATTTGAATCCTAAAAAAATGATCATAACCAATCACAACTCAATCCCTCCCCCTCCCCCTGCCACTCCTGCATGACCCACCCCCATAGTCCTAATAAATTCTTCCAACCAAGAAGATTTCTCATATGCCTTCGAGTAGAATTTACTGCCTCAATTCTCTACCAGTCCTTCCTCGATTATCAGCTCACTAAATATTTATGAGGGCTTTTCCAAGATACAAGTGCTCTGAATTCAGTCCCCACAGCCACCGCACCAATGAAATGTGTGACATCCAGCCTCACTCTTGCTTCACTAGTCCTGTCTACACGCCATCTTTGCCTACATGGTCATTAGATTTTATACTTTAGGTTTTTATTCTTTCAAACAAATGATAAATAGCGGTGGATCCCAGCTTAAGAGAAGATGGTGTCTACCTGGCACAGAGAAAAGATTGGAAATTCATCAAAGATTACAGCACCTCCCACATTTTGAGGTGTAATCTTAAGTGGCAGATTTAAAGGAGTGTTAGGTTAGAATAACAAAAGCATGGCTGACCACGAGCCTGAGACCTGCTGAAGGAAGGAAGAGCTGCCTCGGTAATTGACCTGGCTGAGGGTGGATTGTACCTCACATCTCCTTAGTTTGACAATTAAAATAACTTTTGCCCTCTACTCTCTCATACATTCAGTACTCCGCTGAAAAGCTGTGTCCCTGATAACCATCTTTGAGGAACTTGGGGTATGGGAAGCAGTGGGACACCAAAATGTGATCCTAAAGTTCAAAGGGAAAGGAAAACCTTTTCCAAGGTGGGGGCAGAGGAAGGAGCCAGACCCCTAACACCGAGCATCCTCTCTTTGCCTCTGCCTTCCAGAGGAGTCTCCATTGCTTAGTCCCACAGCTTTTTTCTTTTTTTAAGATTTTATTTATTTATGTTATATCTATAGAGAGAGAGTAAGCAGGGGAAGCAGCAGAGGGAGAGGGAGAAGCAGACTCCCTGCTGGGCAGGGAGCCCAATGCAGGGCTCGATCCCAGGACCCTGAGACCATGGCCTGAGCCAAAGACAGACGCTTAACCAACTGAGCCACCCAGGTGCCCCAGTCCCACAACCTTTATCCTCTTCACTCAGTACCACTAAATACACACAATCTGAATTACCTTCAGGGTCACTAGGCAGAACCAGGCAAGGCCGTCTTTCTGTACTTTGAAAGCCCAGCCCTTCCTTTCATAATTTCAGGAAGTTCTATGGCTGTGGCAAGAGAATGAGGATACACGCACACACACACACACCTACAGGGCCTCGACGCCTATACTCTTATAGGCTGCAGTTCATCCATTCGTTGTAAGGCTGCAGAAACCTAAAACCTGAAATGTTGGTAGAGACAGATATGTTTATTCCATGTGCTCTGGCCAACCTGGGATGGAGAAAGTGACAACCTCCATCTGTATCATTGCAATCCTAAGATAAGAAATGAGACTAGAGAACAAAGTCATCTAATTTTAAATCTGTTTGAGAGAAAAACTGCAGTTCTATTTAGGAAGCAGCTCTTCTGAGAGCTGTGCAGAAGCATTCCCGAAATAAACACGTTTGCTCCATGAATGAATGAGTGTAGGTGCTCCCCTGAGGGCCAGCCCCTTCCCAGGGCCTGTCCCTAGGTCCTGGATGAGTCAGAGGTGGCATAAGGCACCAGGGAAAGGGTCAGGCCAGGAGCCCTGCGGCAGAGTTGTCAGGTTTGTTGGGTTTGAGCCAGGATGGAAAGAAATTGGGCAGATGTTCAGGGAGGAGCTTTGTAGGATTAAAGTTCCTCTCCTCGCCTGGAATGGTAGTGAACTCCAGCCTGGGAGTCTGAAGCCTACACAGCAGTGTGAGGGTTTAGAGTATCCTCATACTGCAGACATTTAGTCTTTGATTTCCAACAAATGGACTAAACCTGTGGGTTCGTGAAAGGAGAAAGGAACAAACTGAATGGTCTGAAAACCTTGGGGTGCCAGCAGAAAAGGGTCCTCCCAGGGCTTGATGGACAAAGCACTGAGGGATCTGATTCCAGGTCAGTGGAGCAAGACTGTCATGTAACTGAGCTTCTGGGACACGGCTTCTGGTCCTGCCTTTCTAAGGCCACTGTGATGTTTGCATGATGTTAGGGAGAAGGACTAGAACCCAAAGGGAATGGGTGGGTGGGGGCAACAGGTACATGGATGTGAGTAAGTAACAGCAGGCTGGGGTGGGAGGGCTGCGCTTAGGTCCTCCCGTAGTAGGAGTGCACCACCAAGGGAGTGTTGAAAAGGGATGATGGGGTGCCAGAGACAAATTAACAGGCTTAAACATTTGGCATGAGAACGTCATGGGGTAGGAAGGGGCATCATTTGAGTGGAGTTGCCCATTCACTGATCACGCATGTGCTGGGTCATGAACACAGCACCCACAGACCCCAGACCGGAGTGTGCTGGCCTGCCTCCCCCAGCAAGGACTGGCCCCCATGAGCCCCTCCCCCAGCTCTTTTAGACAACAGAGGGGGCTGTGGGTCTTAGTGTCTGAGAGCTGAAATACTCCCTTTCCCGAGTCCCTCCCACCCACCAAGCCAAAGGCTCTCCCCCTGCAGAGAGGGAACATCTGTGCCCTGAGACAAGGCCAGAACTGAACTGACTAACTTACTAATTCCTTAAAATCAGCTCTAGCTCCCACAGTGAGAAACCAAAAAACAACAAATTGCCTCCTTTTTTTAAATGGAAACCTAAAGAGGAAAAATAAATTCCCTAAGAACCACTACATTTGTCCTCAACTTACTGAGGGCTCTTACCTTTTTCTTCTTCTTCTTTTTTTTTTTTTTACTTTAAATTTATTTTATTTTTTTAGTGTTCCAAGATTCATTGTACCAAACTTCCCTAAAAGCCCATGTACCCTTTTGAATTTTACCTGCTGTGCACCTAGGAATGGTCTAACTGGCTCCTCATTCCTCTGAACACCCACTGGCAGACAACGCAGGGACTTTAAAAATCCTTCCCAGGGCCCAAGGCAAAGCTTGCATCTGCTTAGAGTCTTGATAATGACAGGGTGAGCCCCCAGGCCATCCGGGACATCCCCCTGCTAATGGCCACAGTGCCAGGCTCTGCCAGCAGGCCTGAGCTCTTGGGGCCTTTTCCCCGCAAGAAATAGCTCAATTAAATAAGAAAGAAACAAATCTATAAAATGCAAAAATAGTTCAATGCAAAACTGCTTCCGCCACTGGGAACTAGAGAGAGTTGCAGGTCCAGAGACAATTTTATAGGGTCTCCCAGCATTGTGGAGTTTATTAAATTCATAGATCACAGAGCTGAGGGCTGGAGGGAGTTTCAGCCCTACTTCCATTATTCTCCTACTCCCCTAAGTAAGAGAGTCACTTTCTCAGTAAAAGACAAGATGGTAGAAGAGGTGGCTCCGTCGCCATGACCCTGAACTGAGCCCCCTTCGTGCACGCAAGCTTCCCCACCATTCTGATCCATTGGCCCCCAGGCCTCCATGGAAGTCCACTCAATGGTGTCTCTGTCCTCAGTGAGGGTTCCTGTGCCTTATCAAAACCCGCCCTGTGTCGGAAAAGCCGCCTTTCCTCACGTCTCCTTCTTCCCTTTTCCACCACCTCTCACCCCTTGGAGAACAGAAACCATCAGCTCTCTCTTTGATTTCCCACTCCTCCCATTTTGTGAGCCTTCTGTTACTTCCATACCAGGCTCTGAGTCAGACTGCTGAGACTGACACTTGGCCCAGCTTTTGTACTAGTTATTTCACCTCGGGCAAATTCCCTTTGACCCACCATCGATGTGCCCCAGGTCTCAGGAAAAGTCCCACACTCACAATGGAGGGAGAGCTGTCCTGGTAATCGCAAAGTCTGTATTCTAATGTCAATTCTAGAATAACAGGATGTACAGGCTTGGGATGATCTGTAAATTCCTCTGAATCTCACCATATTCCCTTTTAAGTGGAAATAAATCATACTCATTTCACAGGGTAGTTGGAAGAATTAACAATGATGATGGAAAGGCTTTACTTCTGTAAAGCATGGAAGCCATGCAAGGTATTAGCTTCATTATTATTCCACCATATTGTCGAAGTCCCTAGCATGGCACCAGGTTCCATGCTAGGGAACCCTAACACCTGGGCAATGCCCAGCATATGACCTCCTTCTCTAAGGACTGATCTCCTTTAGAGATGGGCCTGGGAAATGACATTTCTCTTCCACAATCCTTCCCTCCTAGTCAAAAGTCACTGACTGCAGGTGTGGTCACCTGACCTAAACAGGTGAATCATATTCTCTCTCCAGGGAGTTTAGAGTTAGGATTCGGAGCCCCTAGTCAATATCAGATACTCACTTCAACTGAGGACACATAAATATGGGAGATGAGGAATAGTGATATTTGGCCCACATACAAAGAAGCAGAAAAAGAGAGAAATATGAAGCAACCACCTGCATTCACCTACTTTTGCATCTAGGCTGCAGCAGAAGATGAACCCATGGGTTCTGCGTGGGCTATGATGAGTTCAGGGTGAGCTGGTGCTCAGGCCAGGGACACCATGCAACCTGAGCCATCCAGACTTGGCTGACTCATAGTGAGGCCTTGCTGTTCTCCTGTTGAATGAACATAAATCATTTCACAGAATGTCAACATCAGATGAAGCCACTCTGTGACCAGGCTGGACCAAGACAAAAACAAGCCACTTCATAACTATGTCTGAACATAGACAAAACATGAACAATGGCCACTACAAAAACAATCAAACATCCCCCTTTCCTGGCTAACAGGAGTGATTGCTGACTCTTTCCCAATCATAGTCTTAGCCTGGGTTTAGACTTCTCTCCTTCTAGATAAGCCCATGTATTTCAAACCCCCTTTAAAATAGTGACCAGCTCTCCCCATGGATGACTCTGGGCATTTTTTAGAATGTCACTGCAAAGGATTTCAATGGTGCAAAGGAAATTATTTCTATGCATTTGTACTCCCTACCTTCCTCTTTCTCCATCACAGCCTCACAGCTTAATTGTTGCTAATAAAAAGTCCATTCATATGTCTTCGTGCTTCTAAGTAAAGCAATAATGGGAGTCCTGGGGCCCTGCTTCTCATCATAAGAGAACAGGGTATAATTTCTTATATTTAAGGAGACCTAATTATCAGGAAAAGAAAAACATTCTCGCTGTTACAATATAGTCCCTTTTGTTTCATGATGAAAAAAAGAATTCATGTGTAAAAATCAATATGGAGCTCTTTTTCTGCATACAAACACTAATACCTCCCTTAACCAAAGAAAGAAAAAAATCCAATATTAAAACAAAGGAAAAACTGGATTTTTGATGCCTGTGACTTTTTCAAATTCAGAGGAATTTTCCACATAGAGAAACCTCTTAATTGAAATCTCTCTTCTGTTCTAGTTGGTGTTCATCAATTATGATAACAGTAAATGCTTTCTATTCTGGATGAAAGCAAACGTTCTCTGATCCCTGGAGAGCAATAATGGAACATTCATTTTTAAGTTGTGGGACATTGATCTCTCCTGAAAAAAAGTTTATGGTTTAAGAAGCAGGAGCTGTTCCTTTCTGGTTACCTCTTCTCTACTGGACTTCTAGGGATAGACCTCCCAATTCCAAATCAAATCAAAAGCCTCACTTCTTTATATTTTTACTCTTTGGGTTTTTTTTTTTTATTGTTACTTAATTTTTTTTCCCAGTGTTCCAAGATTCATTCCCCATTCCCCACACCCAGTGCTCCACGCTTTAGGTGTCCCCAGTACCCACCACCAGGCTCTCCCATCCCTCCACCCGCCCTCCCTCCAAGTCCCTCAGCTTGTTTCTGTGTCCAAAGTCTCTGTTTCGTTTCTCTCCCTGGATTACCCTACTTCCCATTTACTTTCCTTCTCCCACTGTCCTCCAGGTTACCCCTCATGCACCGCAAGTAAGTGAAACCATGCAATACTTGACTTTCTCTTCTTGGCTTATTTCACTCAGCATAATCTCTTCCAGTCCAGTCCATGTTGCTACAAAAGTTGGATATTCATCCTTTCTGATGGAGGCATAGTATTCCATTGTA
>PITA01009802.1:0-75424 GCA_004023965.1 Spilogale gracilis
TTTTTCCTGCTTTGTCAAAGATGATTTGACCGTAGATTTGTGGGTCCATATGTGGGCTCTCCACCCTGTTCCATTGGTCTGTTTCTCTGTTTTTATGCCAGTACCATGCTGTCTTGGTAATCACGGCTTTGTAATAAAGCCTGAAGTCAGGTAATGAGATGCCCCCAGCTTTGCTTTTCTTCTTCAGCAATTCCTTAGTACCCCACTTATTTTCTAATATTCTAACGACATTGCATAATAAATGTAAATTTTAATATTTGGTAGCTATCTCTGGTTTTAATTCTTTTCCATACTTAACAGCTTTGAAATTAATTTAAAATCATGGGTTGCATGAAATATTACAGTGTTAAGCTGCAGTACTTACAACAAAGTATTACTGATGCCTAACTAGTTAGAGGGTCAGTGTGATTAAATGGTAAAGCCAGAAAGAGTCACAAGAGAGGAAGGGAATAACTCCTGAGCAAGAGAAAGAGACAAAGGGAGAGACAGAGACAGAGAAACAAAAAAGTATCTCTAGGTCAAAAGACCACAAATAATTTTCATTTGTATACTTCTCATTATTTTTAAAAAATGAATATGTATTTTACATGAAAAAATGTACAATTTGTCGTTTATTGCCATATGTACTTTTACTAAGAATATTTTTAATATTATCTTAACCAAATCTATGCATGTATACAAATCCATTCTCATTCAAAGCAGCTTTGAAAATTTCACTGTTAATTTTACTACTTATGAATTAGTGTATTTCTACAATAAGAGCAACTTACTGTATTACATTAAAGACATAATCTAGTCCAAATTCTTATTGTTTTTACATAAATGTTCTGTTTCAAAAACTGAAGATTCATAAATATTGAACACAAAACAATTTTCAGAAAAACTGCATTTCTTTTGTAATTTACCTTGCTTTGTATTTAAATTTCATACTCTTCCTTCAGTTTTCCATTTTTTTTTTTTTTAAGATTTTATTTATTTGACAGCGAGAAACACAGCGAGAGAGGGAACACAAGCAGGGGGAGTGAGAGAGGGAGAAGCAGGCTTCCTGCCAAGCAGGGAGCCCGATGAGGGACTCGATCCCGGGTCTCCAGGATCATGACCTGAGCCGAAGGCAGTTGCCCAACGAACTGAGCCACCCAGGCGTCCCAAGTTTTCCATTTTCAAACTATTCTCTTCCTTAACCTTACCTATTTGGGTAATAATTTAATTACCTTAGAATAAGCTACCATTTTAAATCACCATTTACTGTGTAATTTTATCAATCTGCAATTGCTCAAGTCTTATGAATTTGTGATTTATGTATTTATGTCTGTATCATAAACTGTGACAGCAGAAGTATAACTTCCCTTAACGCAAGCTATTATTGCTGCATCTAATAAGATAATTAATGGAAAAATAAAATACATAAAATCCTAGATTTAAAATCTATAAAATAACTATGTAGATAAATATATTACAATAAAATTAAAATTAATGTTGAAACATTCTTTTAAGTAGATCTCTTCTTAGCACTCTTGGAAAACACTTTCTTATGTAAAATGAGCAAAAATAAAAACCAAAACAACTGAAATTCAGAAAAACTTAGCACTAAATAATGTTACACAATATTTAGAGTGTGGGGAAGTGAAAATTTGGTGTGCTTCTAAAATGTATCAAAGACAGATTTAATATTACGATTCTATATGTTTTAACTTATGCAATATTCTGTTGCAATGTGATAATTCAGAAAGTGTAAATAAAATTAAATGTTTAGCATACTATGACCTAAAATGTAAAGAAAGCAACAACTGGATATGAACCTTAGAGGTATAACTGATCAGATTTTATGAAATATTTATTAAGCATATTTGGAAATAAATAGCCATATCTTTTAATCCCATGGTCCTCAAAATTATGGAATAAAAAGAAAATGTCTTTCTAGTTTTCTATAAATCATTTCCCATTTATCCCCCTTAGGAGCAAACATTTTAACCCATTAATGTTTTATTTGGTTTCCTGCAGCCTTCTCCAGAATCAAATATTTAAGTTAGATCAAGAGATGAGCTAATCTATGGCATCATAATGACTGGACTTCTTCAAATACTATTTTAAGCTCTCCTGAGTGAGGTGAGGTAGAAAAGCTAAAAAACTATTATCTTATTATCTTTAATAATGTTTTCTTCTTTCCTTCATGAGAATTATAATATTGAATTTTGGAAAGAAAAGAGTAAGATCATATTATTATATAGTTGAAAAGTAAATAGAAAAAATAATATATATTATTTAATGTAAATTCCATTACTTAATTATACATATATTATATTATGTTCAATTAGCCAACATATGCTCATCATTAGTTTTTGATGTACTGTTCAAAATTAATTTTGAAAAAAAGCACTGAAGATAAAATCCCATCACTTTAGATGTATACCATGATTGTACTGATTCATTTACAGGGGACATTTAATAGACATAATATAAAAAAGATGAGGATGTTATGCCTACTTAATTCATTAAAAATGTCCACGTTAATAATGTTTTCCAAGGAAAAACTGTTGCACAAAAGGAATGCCTTTGTACTCTCAAGAATCTGTAAGGAATCACTATATGCTGTATATGTGAAATTAATTTAACATTGCTTATCAACTATACTCAAATAATTTCTTTTTTTTTTAAGATTTTTATTTATTTATTTGACAGAGAGAAACACAGCTAGAGAGGGGAACACAAGCAGGGGGAGTGAGAGGGAGAAGCAGGCTTCCCACCCAGCAGGGAGCCCGATGAGGGGCTCGATCCCGGGTCTCCGGGATCATGACCTGAGCCGAAGGCAGTCGCTTAACCAACTGAGCCACCCAGGCACCCCATATACTCAAATAATTTCTTAATGGAAAAACATAAACTTCCATCTATTGTCCAACTGCCTTAGAAATACTTTTTAAAGCTTTGTGTATCACCTCCCAGTTTTTGTTTTTGTTTTGCCTGTCTTTCTTTCTTTTTCTTTCTTTCTTTCTTTCTTTCTTTCTTTCTTTCTTTCTTTCTTTCTTTCTTTCTTTTTCTTTCTTTCTTTCTTTCTTTCTCTTTCTTTCTTTCTCTTTCTTTCTTTCTCTTTCTTTCTTTCTTCTTTCTTCTTTCTCTTTTTGTTGTTTTATTTTGCTTTATTTTAATGCATGGATTTGTAAGACATTTCCTCTCTCTTGGGCAAAGTAAAGACTGGGCATATACATAAGTAAAAAATCTTTATATTTTGTGGATGAAAAGATACAAAGAACTAAGATTTTTACTAGTCATATAAAGAAAAGGAATCTTTAAATATGTTGTATTTATATTTTTCTTATTTTTTTCTTTTCTTGTTTAACAAATTATCACTATAATACCAGCATCATTTCATTTGTATAATCACTTCATTAATCTAGCGAGTTTTGCTAGTTCTGGTGTTAATATTATTTTCACTTGGGGCATTTGGGTGGATCAGTCCATTAAGCATTTCAGGCTCTGTGCTCAGCAGGGAAATCTGCTTCTTACCCACCCT
Organism: Spilogale gracilis; assembly: GCA_004023965.1. Lineage (NCBI taxonomy): Eukaryota > Metazoa > Chordata > Mammalia > Carnivora > Mephitidae > Spilogale > Spilogale gracilis. The sequence goes on from PITA01009802.1 coordinate 3,509, forward strand.
CTCCCTCTGCTCCTTCCTTCATCTGCTCTCTCTCAAATCAAATAAATAAATAACATTTACTTTTTAAAGTATTTTCAATTATTCTAATACAAATAACTTGCAGTAATATATGTGGATTTTTTCAATGTTCATTCCAATGCTAGAATTATAAAATATGAAAAAATTAATATTTTAAATACTTTATCCATATTGCTTTCAACAATCTGCACAAATTATACTATCACTAGCAGGGTATGAAAATAAAAAGAAACTGAGAAAAATGATGTTACCTTCATAAGTATGAGAAAGCCTATGGTTGTCATAATTACTGTTCATGTATGATTAGTGAGGTTGAAAATTTCCTACATGTTATTAAAATTGTATTTAGTATTATTTCACAACTTTTCCATTTTTAGTATTTTGCCAATTTTCATATTATGTCCTTGTTATTTTTTATACATAGGTATTGTGATTTTTCTGTGATATTTCCTATGGAAATCTTCCATTTAATTTTTTATTTCCAGGTTTCTTTAAGATTTTTCTATTATATAGATTAACTTTTATAATTGTGAAATATTTTGATCTTAAATATATTTTCTAATTTAAGAATTTTATTTTCCCAATAATGCACGAACCAACTAATATTTTCTTCTAGATATTTATTCATTAAGCTTATTTTTAGACTTTATTAACTCATATAGAATACATTTTATTTTGATAGAAGACTTTAATAACTTTTTCTCCCATAAAGTTATCTATTTTTCTTCATATAATTTATTAAAACTTTTACTTCTCTAGGGGCGCCTGGATGGCTCAGTGGGTTAAAGCCTCTGCCTTCGGCTCAGGTCATATCTCAGGGTCCTGGGATCCAGGGAGCCTGCTTCCCCCTCTCTCTCGCCTGCCTCTCTGCCTACCTGTGATCTCTCTCTCTCTGTCAAATAAATAAATAAAATCTTAAAACAAACAAACAAACAAAACTATTATTCCTCTAAACATCACTTTTATCAACTATCACTAGGCCTGATTGGAAAGCTTGAGTTTAGGTTTATTTGACAAGTGCGAAAATGCAGGTGGGAAAACTATGGCCACTGTAACAATTATCAAGTAATCTATGATCCTATTCAATCATTTTCCAGTTATTTTTAGATTTATTTTAACACCTATTTTTTCTTTTTTAAAGATTTTATTTATTTATTTGAGAGAGAGACAGAGAGAGTGAGAGAAAAAACAGGAGCAGAGCAGTATGAGGGGCAGAGGGAGGAACAGACTCCCTGCTCAGCAGGGAAGCCAATGCAGGCTTGATCCTGGGAATCCAGGATCATGACCTGAGCCAAAGGCAGATGTTTAACCAACTGAGCTACTCAGGCACCCCTTAATTTCGTTTTTTAATCAAGCAGATAAATAATTTCCTCTTTATTGTGGCCAAATATATATAGAAAAGAAAGACTATTACAACGTACAGAAAGTGTTAAATAGTATAATTTGTGGGGCTACTAGTATAGCATCTAATGTAAGAAATGTGACATCTATTCATGCCACTAGTTACACTAGTGCTATGTTTAAAGTAGTTATATTTTAACCCTTAAAAATTGATAATTTGTTTTTATTAATTAATATTGTTACTGTAAGTATGATACTTATTAATTGTATCAGATAAGTTTAGAAAAGTACTTTCAATTTTCATAAAATGATCCAATTTCCCAAGTAATTCGACTGAATTTGTATATATTTAAATTGAGAGTTGATATTATTTAAAATATTAAATTAACTCACAGATTAACTACACTTTTCTATATATTTAAAAAATAAACTTTCAGGATTTGTATTCGTCCCAGTTTTTATAAGAAAGGAAGAAAGAAAGAAAGAAAGAAAGAAAGAAAGAAAGAAAGAAAGAAAGAAAGAAAGAAAGACAAAAACAAAAACTGGGAGGTGATGCACAAAGCTTTTAAAAAGTATTTCTAAGGCAGTCGGACAAAGTCATTTTTATTTGTTTTTATTGTAGTCATTGCTATTGTTGCTGTTAGATATAGCAGTGTTTTTCAAGAGATCGTAATCAGCAATTTAAACAGGAAATTTTTCCATTCTGCCAGACTCTTTTATACATTGTAAGAAATTAATCATCTTGGACATGCCCTATAAATGCCAATAACATTTCTCTTCCCCAACCACTGTAATAGTAAAAATCACCTAATGCCCATTGCTATTGTTCCCAGGGTGAATCGCTTATATTTTAAAAATACACTAAAGCCATTTTCCCCAAATATGATCTAATTTGGGCATTGTTCTCTCATTTAAAGCTATCTCTGCAAGTTGACTTTTCAATATAATGTGGCTGTTCCTTAATTCTGAGAGCTTTACAATTTATTATCACGTATTCTTGGTATATTATTCGTCTTTCACATATTCTGAAAACATTATGTCAACAGTTTATGAGAATTTTATTTCAATGTTTCATTTTGATTTCATATAATTCCTTTGGCTCTAACTTCCAAAACAACAATAAATAATAGAAAAAAGTGCATGTTTTTATATGTGCATGTATGTGTTTGAGAGGTATTTGAATTTTGGAGGAATTACTTTCATCATTTCATATACAAATGACACTGTGACCATGAGGTTGAGGTAGGAATCCTTTGACTTTTTAAGGAAAAAGAGATAATAGTGGTTTGATGGAGTTAATTACAAAACTACTTAAGTATATGACTATCTGAAAATCATAATTAAACTTGGAAGAAAGCTCAGACTTAAATTATGTTATCATCTAAGAGATGAATATACCCAGTAAAAGAGTGGGTTGATAATTTATTGACTTGACATTTTTTGGAGTCAAAAATTAGTGGTAACCTGACTTTTCATCAGTTGTCAATATAAAAATGAAATTCAGAAGATCCAATACATTTTGTTTATTATTTTTCTAGCGTGGCTGAAGCCAAATAAATATGCATACCATTTGACAATATAAATAATTACATTTTTCAGAGTGATATGAACCCATAACCATCATTTGTCTTTTAATCAGTGATGTTACTTATTGGAAAGTTCTCATAATATTATAGTAGCTAAATTTCTAGTGAAGTATCTTTCCAGTTAAAAGCACAGAGGAGCACCTGGATGGCTCAGTCAGTTAAGCGTAGGCTTAGGTCTGCTTAGGTCATGATCTCAGGGTCCTGGGACAGAGCTCTACATCAGGCTCCTTCCTTAATGGGGAGCCTGCTCCTGCTCACACTCTCAAATAAGTAAATAAAATCTTTAAAATAAATACATATTTATTTTGTTGGTGTGGTTTATGTCATTGTCAGTTGACATGAGAGAGAACTATGGCTCAGAGTTTAGTGACAGAAAAATTCTTAGGTGGCCCAAGTAGTAGAACACTTATTTCATACAAATATACATAAATGAACTTGTATTAGTATATATTCATGTTTCCTAAGGTATATCCAAAATTACAGGGTATTAAATTAAGAGTTCTAGTGTTAGGGCGCCTGGGTGGCTCAGTGGGTTAAAGCCTCTGCCTTCAGCTCAGGTCACGATCTCAGGGTCCTGGGATGGAGGCCCATGTCAGGCTCTCTGCTCAGCAGGGAGCCTGTTTCCTCCTCTCTCTCTGCCTGCCTCTCTGCCTACTTGTGATCTCTCTCTCTGTCAAATAAATAAATAAATAAAATATACTAAAAATACAGGGGCAGTTTTGCTCTCTCTACTCCCTACCACCTCAGGATAAATATCAGAATCTTTTACTGGTATGTGTTTTTGGATATACACTATTATTGTTATATTGGTTCTTTTTTTCATTTTGGTAGTTAATGAATCCATTTATTTTATAATATCTTAGAAGAGTATATAATAGCATGTAGATATGCATATGTGTGTTTACATATATGTATAGATGTGTATAAATATATAACATAATTGGATATAGCAAATGAAATAATCACTATATTTTACACTGAGATATCTTTTAGATCCTTTCTAGTTATACTCATTATGATCTATTACTTCCTAACTATTTAAGAACACTCTTTAGAATGAGATTTCAGATTGTTAAAAATTCATTTGGGAGACAATACCTACATTATACTTATCTTAGCAAAATGACATAATGTGAGTAATAAACAGAGATAGTGATAGCACTGGAGTCCCATGGGTAAGAATGTAGTGAAAAGCAGATTCTTGTTGAAGTTAATTACTATTTCCTCAAATACCAATTTAGAAATATATTCCAGGGCATCTTAATAATAATTTTGGAGCAGGGAGCCTGATGCAGGGCTCGATCCTAAGACCCTGGGATCAAGACAGATGCTTATGACTGAGCTACACAGGCTCCCCTGAATAAAACTTTCTTGAAGCTTTAGGGAATATCTGACTTTTTTAACATCACGGTGCTAATACTATAACTCTTTAAAATGTTAAAAGGTTGGGACGCCTAGGTGGCTCAGTTGGTTAAGCGACTGCCTTCGGCTCAGGTCATGATCCCGGAGACCTGGGATCGAGTCCCACATCGGGCTCCCTGCTCGGCGGGAAGCCTGCTTCTCCCTCTCTCACTCCCCCTGCTTGTGTTCCCTCTCTGGCTGTGTTTCTCTCTGTCAAATAAATAAAAGCTTAAAAAAAAATAAATAAAATGTTAAAAGGTTAAAAACAGAGCTACCCTATGACCCAGCAATCGCACTACTGTGTATTTACCCCAACAATACAGATGTAGTGACAAGAAGGGCCACATGCACCCCAATGTTCATAGCAGCAATGTCCATGATAGCCAAACATTGAAAAGAACCAAGATGCCCTTCAAAAGATCTATGGATAAAGAATATGAGGTCCATGTATACAAGGAACTATTACTCAGCCATCAGAAAGAATGAATACCTAACTTTTGCATCAACATGGGTGGAACTGGAGGAGATTACGCTAAGTGAAATAAGTCAAGCAGAGAAAGTCAATTATCATATGCTTTCATTTATTTGTGGAACATAAGGAATAGCATGGAGGACATTAGGAGAAGGAAGGGAAAAATGAAGGAGGGGAAATCAGAGGGGGAGAAGAACCATGAGAGGCTATGGATTCCAGGAAACACACTGAGGGTTTTAGGGGAGAGGAGGGCAGGGGGATGGGGTAGCCTAGTGATGGGTATTAAGGAGGGTGTGTGTTGCATGGAGCACTGAGTTTTATATACAAACAATGAATCTTGGAACATTACATCAAGAGCTAATGACGTACTGTATGGTGACTAACATATTTTTAATAAAAAATTAAAAATTTAAAATTAAAAAAAAGTCTTTGTTTTTCTAATTTAACAAAAAATATTGGATAAACGTTTAGGTCAGAACATACAGTTTTCCTTTTAAAAAGAATTTGGTGGTCAAATATATCACTTTACCTACAACATCAGACAATAAATTGATACACAATGATCAATTCACTAGAGACGTCCAAATAGTTTTCACTATCATGTCATTACTCACAACTCAGTGAAGTAGAAGAAACCTGGCTTACCAGCCATTTTTTGAAACTCTCAAATACAGTTTGACATGAGTCAAGATATCCGGTGTTTCAGTGTTGCTTACATGCACTGCAATTTTAAGGAAAGTTTAGAGTTAATTTTAAACGAATTTTTTTATTTAGAAATAAAAATTGACATTATATAGAGAAACAGAGATCACATTCCTCTTTGAAATTCTGTAACATGGTTTTTACCTCTCATTTTGTATTTAACATCATGTCTCAGATTGTTTAATCAGGATATAATCATTTAATGATATGGGTTCACATTACTGTACATTGTTAGAATAAAAATGACCACTGAATTTTAATTTAAAATGTCAGAAATAAAGGCATCTTGAAGGGAAGAATGGAATAAATGGCAACATAGCTAGAAAAGATGAAAATATTTTGATAGGAAAGTACATATAGTTTTTTTTCCTTTTATCTCTCTCTTTTACTTCAGGAAATAAGACTTATAAAATTTACAGTGAGAGATACATCAACACTAACAGAGGAGATACAAAGCTCTTAATCACAGTAATATAATAGCATAATTTTATATATATGCCATGGGAAATTGGAAGCTGGAAACCTGGCAAAGGCTTCCAGATAATGGACCAATTTTCTATAGCTTCTGTGGCCTTAAACAATACATTTAAATATTAACAAATACATGGTTTTCCTGGAAGGAGTCTCTATTCCCAACAATTAATCTAAAAACAATTAATCGTTTAATATATATATAAAATGTATTATATATATTATATTTAAAAATGTTTTATATATATATTAAATGTATTAATCATTTCCCCCAGTCCTTTTCATTCTCCTTCCTTCTACAGAAACTTATGACTTCACCAATTTAATGTTTCCCCTAACCTAGTCACTCAAGAAGAACTCTACCATTTCTTTATCAGGAGTTTGTATATTTTTGATACCCAGGCAGTAGGTTTATATGGCAGCTAAAAGTTCCATTAAAGATACAACATAGAATGGATTTTGAGAAATTTTAGAATGAGTCATAGGGAGAGTTATAAATATGAAACAAGTTGATAACAGTTAAACTACTGTGATAGATTATGAATATTACATTATCAACAAAAGAATGAATTACTATTTTTTTTTATAAATTGCTTTCTGGTAGTAGATGGGATATGTTTTCAACCAAGTGTTATTTGACACCAAACAAGCATTCAGGCTTCCAATATTCAATAGGAAATACACCTATACATGTATTTGTGTATATGTATTCTTGCTATATCAGTGTTCACTTCTAGCCATATTTATATATTCACATACTTATACATACCTACATTTCATACCTACTTTTGAAAATAGTTAAAGTTTACAGAAGGTGTATTTTATTGGATTATAACTATAAAGTAATTACTTCCAGGCTTGCAAAATGACAATAAAAATGTAATTCATGTTTATAAAGTATCCACTATAAATGAGGTCCTTTAATTAGATTACTTTTAATTTTTATAGTAATAACTAAGAATATTACCCCCATTTAATTTGCTCAGTATTAAACAACTAGTAAGCAGATGAAAAAGGATTTGAACTAATGCATTTTCTATTGTGAGGTTATTTCTACAACATAAGATTTCCTTGATCAAAAAAAAAAAAAAGATTTCCTTGATCAATACAGAATATTGCTTTACATTTCTTTTCCTTCAAGAATTATGATCTCTCTGTGGAATGTATATATAACTTAACTTCCCAAATAAAATATAATTCCTCGAGAGAAGATCATAAACTAAATGATTTTCATTATAGACAAAACATCTAAACAAGCAAAAATAGGATGGGTAGTTGACTAGGTCACTAATTGTCCTAAAAAACACACTATGTAGGCATGCTACTTTATTATTCAGTTTTTTTATTCATAGCCAACACAATTTTGCATTTCAATTATAAAGGGGCAGATGACAAAACTTTAATACGTTATATATATACTTTCAAAATCAATTCCCACTTTACTTTCTCAAAAAAAAAAAAACCACTATGATTTGCTAAATTGAGGTAGTAAGTAATCACCATCTATTTGCTGCTATGAAAACTAAAAGGATATTTTTGACCTTTTAAAATATCAAATCATATCAATGCATTTTTTCTAACCTTTCAAAAATCAAATATTTCACATTATATCTGGGAGATTACAGAAGTATTTCAATTGTATTTATTGTACATGCTGCATGCATCCCATTTCAAGAGAAAATTAGCGAACGTGGGAGTAAACACTGCCTACTACCTCCCTAACTTTAACCTCTTTTGATATATTCATCAATCTGTTATTATTCATCAAAAGTTCTACATGATTAGAGATGAGAAAAACAGGGCCAGAGAACCCACAACAGTAGCAATAGAGACAATAGCTGTAAGATCACCAGATGTTGCTACCTCTGGTATAACTGATATTTATAATTCTGAAAATAACAGAGCAGCTTATTTAAAAAGTGCAGAGATGTAACTGTGTTGGATTTTATGTGTGTGTGGGCTAAGTATTTTTGATTTTAAAAGAGGGTTGGTTTTGCTTAGATTTGAAAAATTTATTGGTTTTACTTAGATGTGAAAAAGGGGTAAACAATGATACAGTACAGAGAGAGAAAGAACAAATTATTAGGGAGGACCACTTTAATTTAAAGGCTTTCATTAGATTTGTTTGCCTCTATTACTACAGAATTTAGCCCTAATAGCACCAATCACGAAATGTTAATATACTAAAAGAAGTATAACAAAAGACTCTTATTTTACCTATATAGCATACATTGTTTGCTGTTATTTGGTAGTTGTTCTTTGCCTGGCTTCTGGAAGCTCCACTGGTGTATGCCAAGTTCAGTGTTTAGCCAAACACAGAAAGGACTTTTAAGCAGATTTTTGGAGTTCTCTTCCTGCATAGTTTCTTCTCCTTAGTACTCTGCCCAGGAACTTCTAGCTGCCACACTCTCCTTTAAATTAAGTTTACATCTCACCTCACCAAAATTATTGGACTCTTCTTGGGTCCTCCTCCCTTTGCCATAGCCAATTATCTTCAAGCAGAAAGTCTGAGTAATGATAAGGCTTCATCTTATTGATGTTCCTACTCTCAAAGATCACAGTCTTGCTTTGGTTGTACAAATACCTAAATGCAATGGTTGCATATATTTTGACCAGTTTTCTAGTTGTTTAATGTAGAAGTTCAAGTCTCATACAATTATTCTTGCATAGATTTTACTCTCTTATATCATCAACAACAGAACCTAGCAATTGTTATTGAGTGGAAACCTGGCCATGGCCTTGGCTCCCAAGTATCTGTGTGAATATCCTTGGTTTCTTTATCCTTAGCAACTGCTCATCATAGATTTTATAGTCCCAAAGTCTCAGCCTTCTGCCAAAATTCTGACCAACTGATAGAGCGTAAAAGGAACTGCAGAAGTCAGATAAACTCTTGCTTTAAATTCTTTCTCTAGTGCCTTAATCCTCTGAACTCTCATTACTTTCATAACTCTCCAGTTCAAATGCCTAAACTTTATATAAATGTTCTAGTTGTTTTTTTCTAAGCACTAGTCCTCCATTAGTTACTTAATCCCACTTGAAATTAGTTCTTACTTTAATTTTCAAGAAAACTTTATCTTCTTTTATAATTGTTAAAACCAAATCTATCTTCTGTAAACTGTTGGACTGATATTATAAATCTTTATTATGGTTATGCAATCTGTCTGTTCAAAAGCTTTTACAAAAGACCATCCTAAACAGCAACACACAGAGACACAATCCCCCTGCCTCTCTCTCTTTTACACACACACACACACACACACACACACACACGATGCTTTTAGAAAATATTGTGCATAGACATGAATGGATAATCATAATAGATAAGAAGATAATAAATATTATCATACTTGTGTGAATTTAGAAAATGAAAGTAATTATTTAATATTATACATATATATGACTATATGCTTTTTATTATGTAACTTTTTACAAGAAGCATGTTTATTATATATGATTTTATTTTAAATCCAGTAAACTACATTAAGTTGCGAACAATAAATAACTACCTTATTATCAGTAGATGAATTTTAAGCTTCAAGAAGTGACACCCAATGACTACTTTGTGCCTGGGTAGTTTTCTCCAGTTTCACCTCTGATACCAGTCTCTGCCTCTCACATTTCAACATGGAAGTAATTCTAAAGTTTTTCCCTAGCATGTGAATGACCTGTATGCTACTGCTGTGCTCTACTCTAAGCCTTGTTATATATTCAAAAGCCATCCCTGCTTAAACTACAGTTTTTCCCCCATGGCATTAAGTATGTGCCATTTTTAGAAAACTTACTGCTGGCAAACCTATCAGATTATTTTTCCTCACATGTGTTTAAGCTACTTAATGTGAGTAACAGCAGAGAATTTTTCTTTTCATAGCTGAAAATCATTGCTTAGTCTCATCTCATCTTAGTCTCATCTTAGTCTCATCTTGCACATATTAGAGGTGTATTGACATGGAATTTAGTTAACTTACAACAATCAACATCTTAGTAATTCCCATGTAAGTAATATCCTACTCCGATGGTAAAAGAAATAGTTACATATGGAAAAAATTAAGAAGCCTTGGTATGAAGACAGAGTCCTGACCACTCACTTACCAGAACAACCTCTAATATATAAAATTATATTGATATGTGGCAATTCATTTTCCTAAACTCTCATTTTCCTCCCCAGATAAGATTTAGATACTGTGAAAAATATAGTCTCAAGATTCTATTAAGCACCCATTATGATGGAATCATGCATTTATTTTAAAAAGCACCCGAATATAATTATGATAAAAACTGGAAAATTGAAAAAATTACAGTAACATAGTTACTCTGACATGATAAGACCAAAATTGAGGAAATACAGACTCTTTATGAAGTAATAATTTCCACGCTCTGTTTATTTTCTGAATAAAATTACAAGTTTGTATAGAATAGGGATTATTTACATATCTTGAAGGATTGCTTGTCACCAAAATTGCCTGTATGCTCCCCTGAACAGCAATGACATTATGCAATTTTAAGTAAATTGTGGTGTAATTATTTTTTTGCCTAGTTAAGGATTTGTTTAGAAAATACCTTTTCCTAGCCACTGCCAAGCACCTTGAACATATCATTTACCTAAGATTCCAAAATATCTGAAATTTGAGGGATCTCTGGCTTATGTACAAACTTATTGCAATGATAGACATTTCTAAGAAATTATTTTAACATATCCCACCCTAGGGAGCCAAAAGAATCAAAAAGAAAATCAAATGTGTTGTTATTACTTTTTTAAACTTCTATTTATTTTAAGCAGCCTAAATATATTAATATTGAAAATTTGTTTAAGCAAAATATAAGACAAATTCATAAAATAAGCATCTTATTGTAACTGAAGTAAGATGCAATTTATTGCAATTATAAAATTACAGTAAAAATTGGAAATTTGGAAAATTGGGCTACATGTTCCTAACACACATTAGCATTTTTATATTACAAAGTTATCTATATGAATCAATTTTAGCATATATAATTATGTCCTTATATATTACATATTTGTATATATCTAATACATATATAAATATGTATGCACACATTTACACATGCTTTGTATATGTGTGTGTATAAGATGCTTTATATTAGGAAGATTTTAAAATACAGTATGGAATACAGAATGGTTGGGTTTGGATGAGGACAGAGAAATTTTAGTTTTGAATATAGACTGGTCAGAAGGGCTAATTTTTGAGCTGAGACTAAGTGATGTGAAGGAATGAGAACTTAGAGGATCTATAAGAGTGCTATAGAAAGTATAAAGCCTTCCGTAGAAGAGCACTATAGAAATAACATCACTGAGAAAAGAATTTGCTTAGCAACTTCCACAAACATACTTAATGTGTATAAAAAATAACTGTGTTTCACCATGAAAGTTTTCTCTCCTTCTAAGTGACCAGGTTATTTTCTCTTTAGTTGTATCTTTTGTTTATATTTTACCAAAGACTAATTTCTTTTAGTTTCTTAACTTTCCCAAAACAGTACACCATCTTCATTGATCCTCAGATCACCACATTTAACAGTGTACAAGATTTTAACTCCATCTCCTAATATCTACAATCTATTTAACTTCAATCTCATCAGAAGCCTGTAGACACATTCATTTTCCTTCAAGTGTCTAAACTATACTTCACATAAAAGGAGAATAAGCACATCCATTGATATTTCTAGTGAATCCTATGACATTAGACAAATCACTTCATACCACTGTACGTAACTCATGGTATTTTCACAAGAGAGACCAAAAGACAAAAGTCCCAGGTTAAAATCACATGTTTTCCTTGTTCATTAGGAAAGTTGGATTTAGAGACAACATATAAAAACAAAAATGCTAATCAGGAAAATAGTACTTAAATGAGAAAGTTTTGCTATTTTATAACATATAGCTGTTATGGGCTGTATATAATAATTTATAACATATAACTGTTATGAGCAGTGAATACACAAAGCATATTTCAAGCCTTAAGACAATATATGTTATTGTCTTTAAAACAGTCTTTTCAAATCATACTGCACTTTCCAACTACTAAGATAAATTTCTTCATAAGCAACTCAGTTTGTTAGATGAGTTTTTCCCCCTAATGATTCTTTTCTAATTCTTCTAATTAGCTCTTAAACTCACTCTGTTCATGCTCTGCCTCCAGCTGTCTACCAAACTGACACTTGACTATCTCTGTCTACATACAGATATACAGGTGTATATATATAGATATATACATATATAGAGATATATGTATACATACATAGAGATATAGGCATAAAACAAGATGTAAAAACAAGATGAAATAAAATGACAGACAAATACAACAAAGTTTCATAAAGTTTGGATAAAATGATTATTGGAACCATATCTTTGAGTAAGTAACAGATAATTGGTTTTAACACATGAAATGAAGAGTTGGCCTTAGAGAAGGATTGTCAGTTTATTTGTAGGAACAAAAGAAAAGCATAGCTTATGGTTCCAAATGAAAGTAGTTTTGTAATTCTTTTTTGTTTGTTTGTTTGTTTAAAGATTTTATTTATTTGACAGAGAGAAACACAGCCAGAGAAGGAACACAAGCAGGGAGAGTGAGAGAGGGAGAAGCAGGCTTACCGCCAAGCAGGGAGCTCGATGTGGGACTCCATCCCGGGTCTCCAGGATCATGACCTGAGCCAAAGGCAGTCGCTTAACCAACTGAGCCACCCAGGTGCCCCAGTTTTGTAATTCTTGTGGTAGCAATGAGTGGGATCTCATTTGGTTATTTATATTTTCTTCGAAAAGTAGAATGTGATGAACAGCTGGGTGGGAGGTAGTATAAGAGACACTGAAAGTTTGAAGAATAAAGAGAAATAGTGAGAAACTCTTCAAGGAGTGTAGAAAAGTGAACAGTTTGAGAAACAAAGTATAATCTCTAAGTAACATCAAGGTCTCATTGAGGGTTAATAATGATGGATTTAAAAATGAGTCAATTCAGCAAAAAATCTGTCAGATTTGTCTATATGGGTATAGGCATGGGGTCAGAAGTAAATGGATTCTGTTAGAATTTTAGATAAAAAATTTGTGCCAATGTCTAAAACCATAAGACTAATGGCTAAAACTAAATTGTACTTAATGAGTGACTTTTTCTAAGCAATTCGCCTATATAATTTTTTAATCCTCAAAACAACCACATATGGTTGATACCATTGTTTCCCTCCATTTTGAGTGAAGAAAATGGGACACAGAGGTGTTAATAAACATGTCGGAACCACACAGATAATACAGGCAGAGCTGGAATATGAGTGTATGTTGGCTCTGGCATTCATAACTTTTAAACTATAAGTTATGCTACTCATTTTCATATTATTTGGATGCCTTATCTTTTATTAATTGTTTCTTCAACATCAGATTTCTAGGTATAATAGTACTGCTTGTCAAAAATTGACATTACTAATCTATGTTACATATGGCAAACAAAAATTTGATTACTTTTGGTAATCTTTTGTTAAACTCAGTGACTCTTTAATATTTTGTCCAGAGATTGGGAAAGTATAAGATCTCAATAACAATTATTAAGATTTCATAAAGAATCACCAAATTTTAATTTTATAAAACCACACTATTCAAAGGAAAATCCTATAGCTCCAAAGAGCTATGACATATTGTTACATATTGATTTTATAGTTTCATTTGCTCAACTTGTTGCTAGGTTGTTCCAACTCAATTTCTTTTTATCTTTTTATCTTCCTAAAATGGGAAGATCTCAGAATTCAGTATTTGTAACTCTTCTCTTTTTATCTTTACTTCATCCCTAGGTAATCCCATTAAAGTTAAATCAATGTGTTTAAATGCCATCTATATTAGGTTATCAGATGTGTTAAGTCCCAATTCAAATGACCTAATACAACAAATGTTTATTTTCTTTTCTCACCAGCATGTGCAATGTAGGTTGATAGACTGACTTTGCTTATAGTAGATACTCAGAGATTTTGACTGGTCTGGATTCATCATCATGAGGAGTTAACATCTCAGAATGAAGTTCTAAGGTATGCTTGAACATGAGAAGATAATTTAGAGAATAATTTCCTGACCCTTGAATGTTGCTAACCAAAGGTGACAACATACCTTTTCTGTTCTCATTTTATTAGCTAACAGAAGTTGTGTGGACATATCTAACTTGACATCAACAGGGGTACTTTTATCCTTTATATTTTGGGAGAGGAGGAAAATGGAAAATATTGGTGAACATTAGTAAGGCTTATCATACCCAGCTAAATAGTAATAATTCATGAATTTGTATCTTTGGACTTGACTTCTGTAACTCTTATATCCAACTAGCTATACAAGATCTACAGTTGTATATCTAATTAACAATTGAGTCTAAATGTACCCAAAACCAAATGACTGACCCATCCTATTATACCTGTTCACCCCATAGTCTTCTTGTTTTCACTCCTTTTAAAAAAAAAATGTTACATTAGTCACCATACAGTACATCATAAGTTTTTGATGTAGTGTTCCAAGATTCATTGCTTGCATATAACCCTCAGTGCTCCATGTAACACATGCCCTCCTTAATACCCATTACTGGGCTACCCCATCCCATCACCCTCTTCTGCTCTAAAACCCTCAGTTTGTTTCCTGGAGTCCACAGTCTCTCATCATTCATCATCCCTCCCCCTGACCCTCCTCTTTCATTTTTCCCTTCTTTCTCCTAATGTCCTCCATGCTATTCCTTATATTCCACAAATAAATGAAACCGTATGATAATTGACTATCTCTGCTTCACTTATTTCACTTAGCATAATCTCCTCCAGTTCCATCCATGTTGATGCAAAACTTAAGAATTAATTCTGTCTGATGGCTGAGTAATATCCCATTGTATATATGGACCACATCTTCTTTATCTATTCATATGTTGAAGAGCATCTTGGCTCTTTCCACAGTCTAGCTATCCTATCTAAACAGGTATAATGGGTTAACTTGAGTTCTACTTCAACCTTTTTCAAGTGCTTCTCTACCCATTTTTCCATTTTCTCAAGAATGATTCCCAATGCTTATATAGAAATTCCTTCTTGTTTTTCCTTTCTTTTGATATGGACTCATAGGGTATAATTTTTTTCCCTCATATATTGTATAGTAGTTTACTTGATTATGGAATACTTGGAATATTGTAACCTGATTCTGACAGCTGAAGGTCAAATAATGATAATATTTATGATATTTTTGCTTAGTGAACACCAGAGTCATAAAATATATATATATATATATATAATGGAGTGTGGAGAATGCACAGAAACAAGAGGTATACCTGCCCCAAACAAAGGACCATTATTTAGTAAACTATATTTTAAAAAGTGTCAACATTATATTACAAATAAGCAAGCATGATTAATTTCCAGTGAATTTCTATTTTATACATGCTAAAGTATTTCTGCCCTCTGTGCAAAGACAAGAATCCCAAAACAATTATTTTCCAAGTAAGAGATGAGTGGATTTGGATAGATGAATTACATTCTATATATTTAGTTAAAAATTACTTGCATTCTATGATGTTACATATTTAAAAACTGAAATATAAAATAACTGATCTAACTATGTTATAATCAGTTGCATTAAGATGATTTCTCTCTTAAAAAAAGATTATTTCTCTCATATGAGAATCAGAAAGAGTCACTTGTTACTGATATCAGGCACTTTGGTTGGGATTTCAGGTAGGAAATAGAAGGGAGAATCATTTCTGTTTAAGGTTACTTTCTTTACACATTCATCTGAGAAGCATTGAGAGAGTTCATTCACTCATTCCTCAGTGCAAGGGTCTGGTGACAAAATATGAAAAAAACATGGCCTCTACTTTGAATTAGCTTATGTTATCCTGGTGCCACAGATAGTATGAATAAACTATGTAATACAATATGACTAATTTAATACTTAAGGCTTTGAAAGTTGAATACAACCATCAAAAAACTATTAATGTTACAAAAAGAGAGTGAAGATAACGTATGCACTTTAAGAGAAAAAGGGGAGGAGGAAGGAAAAAGAAAACTTCTGAGGGCCAAAAGCTGATCTGGTCAAGAATGAGCCTTATGATTTATCAATACAGAGGTCATTGTTGACCTAGCCAACGTATGTATAGGTAAAATAATAAAGTTCCTGACTGAAATGAGCTCAAGACAAAATGAATGGAGAAAAACTGATGAATTATATTAAAGGAAATTAGTGTAAAGGGAGTAGATTCATTAGGATTTAGCTGCAGGAGAATGCATAATTAAGAGCTTTTTTCTTTGAAATGGGAGTTATTAAATTATCTCTGTAGGCTAGTGAAAATCATCTGGCAGAAAAAGAAATGATAATGTTAGCTATAAGAACAATTGTTGAAACTATACACTTGAGTAGATAATAGTGCATAAGACACGTAAGATATCATGGTAGTACATAATGGGGGAGGGTTGCTGTACTTAGCAGAAAGGGAAAATATATAGATATAGATAGATGAGTACACAGTGGTAGGGACATACAGAAACTGTCTTATGATTATCTCTTAATGAAATGGGATGCATAGTAGAAACAGATTAAGCTACAAAACAATCACTTATGAAAATGGTGAAGGTGGCTATGAATGAACATGGAAAGTATAAGGGGATTGACGCACAGTCCAAGAACCCATTTGAAGTTAGTACTCAAAAATACCAGTTGACAAGAGGTTCCTTCTAGCAACATTAAGCTAGGTGGCTCAAGGGTAACGTCCAAAGTTGGATTTTCCAGAGTTGGGATTTTGTTTAGAATGTACAAAAAACTATGGGTATGATACAATGAAATCTAAAGAGGGAAATGAAAACAGAGGAGAATAAAGGTCGGCAATAATGACAGGATCAACGCCTTGTAGAAAAAATGGGGAGAAAGGGGAATCATAAGATTAAGCAGACAAGGTAATGAGACATTTAAAATGACTGTTCCTTGATAAAAGGAGAAACACATGCTGTATTGTAATAGATTTTACTTTTAAATAATTGGCATTAAATATATATTAAATATGTATAATACAAACTTTTAGGTACTATGTTCTGTGTTTACCTCATTATAATTCATGTCTCACTGGGGTGATTTTAGTCAGGAAGAAAAGTCCTAAGAGATTCACTACGTTGGGTTAGAAGGCCATTTGCCTAGATCTTTCTCTCTTACCCACTTGAGGCAGGAAAGGAGTTAGTAACACATAAGACGAAGAGGAAAAAGAACAAAGAATTAGGACTCTGAATTTGGCTTTCCATACTAACTCTGAACTCATTTTCTAAAATTCTGTACTTCTCTCTCTATAGTAGCTTACCAAAATAATATATCAAACCAATATTCTCTTGGAATTCAGGCTTTACTTTCCTCACATGTCATTGCCATCTCTATACAACAAATTTATTGTCTCAAAACCAAAAGTCTCTCTGTCCTCATTTGTATTCTCTCTCTTCCTTAATAAAGAGTGTGGCATAGAATGGCAAAGACAGGATCATTTTTCACCAATAACTTTTATTAAGGGCAGCTATCAATATCAATCTAACTTTCCATGTATTTTTTGCTTCAGTGATTCTTAATAAGGAAATTAATGTTGAAAATAGCATGAAAGTACGTCTTATATGACACATTTTATATTAAATACTTCCTTTTAAAACCATTCAATAAATATTTTTGAGGTGGGGCAAACAGGGGGTGCCTGGGTGGATCAGTGTGTTAAAGCCTCTACCTTTGGCTCAGGTCATGATCTCAGGGTCCTGGACTGGAGGCCTGTGTTGGGGGGGGGGGTCTCTGCTCAGCAGGGAGCCTGCTTCCTCCTCTTTCTCTGCCTGCCTCTCTGCCTACTTGTGATCTTTCTTTCTGTGAAATTAAAAAAAAAAAAAAAAAGGTGGGGCAAACGGGAAGACTGGTTTTTATGCATGTAATGTTAGTTTTTACTAATTTGTCCTATTCAGACTATTAATAAAAAATAAAAAAAAAAGCAGGAGGGAAAAAAATTCAACCCAGTATACACTGCTGTCTTCCTCTTCTTGGGCTACCATAATAAAATACCATAGATGGGTAATTAAACAACAGAAATGTATTTTCCACAATTCTGGAGCCTGGGAAGCACAAGATCAAGGTGCTGGCAACATAAGTTTTATCCTGAGGACTCTTCATTTGGCTTATAGGCAGCCACCATCTTGCTGTGTGTTCACATAACCTCTTTTTTCTTCCTACATGCATGGATTAGGGAGAAGAGCAAACTCTTTGGTGACTCTTCTTTTGCCCTCATGACCTCATCCAAGCCTAATTACTTCTAAAAAAGGCACTAATTCCAAATGCTATCACACTGGGGTTAGGGCTTCAAAACATGAATTTTGAAAGGAAGCAAACATTTAGCCCACAGCACCTGCTTATAAAATTTTCAAGACATCTAAGAAACGGGTAATAATTGATAAAACATCTCTGAATATTGAACGAGTATGCTACCCTTTCCTTTAAAGGGAAGACTTGTTCCTTACCCCTCCAGAATGTCCATGTTCAGTCTTATGTAGTCTATGCTGTGCAAAATATGAGATTTAGTTTTTAAAACCATGACTCAGAGAACTGCAGGCTATCATTTAACTAGTTATTATTTTTTTAGTTAGTGCATCCATTATAATCAATTATTAAACTGATTTTTAACATTCATATAATTTTGCTTTCTTTGAGAATGAAAAGAGTAATTTTAAGATAGGCAGAGTCAATTACTTTATTAATGCATATGTGCTTGGACCATGTCTCCAGTAAATGTTTTCAATGATAGCTTAAGTTGAAAAAAGTGATAAAGTAATGATATTTTTATCTGTTTTTTTATTCTATTCTGTGTTGCAGATAAGAGCGGTTTTAGTGCATTGAATGGTTTTGTAATTATTCTATAACTAACTGATAACAATTAGGAAAATGTACTAAGAGAGGCATTACCAAGCAATATCTTCAGGATATTAATGTGAGTTACCTGAAAAAGGAAAATTTACCTTCAGATGAATTGGGGAAAATTGGTTTAAAATTAGGTAAAATCAATTCTGTACTATGAGATATTCTGAATTCCTTGATATTTTATGGTATCCTGTCAGTCTACAAAAGGGAGAAATATTTATGTATTTCTCTAACACATTTGAACCCAAACCATTTTCATTTATGAAACATAGTGCTGGACCACTATAAAACAGAACAACTTTTGGAGTGCAAGAGTGTGACTTTTTTTTTTTATTATTTTTTTTTAATTTTCTCTTCAACAGCCATAGAGGGGAAAGGAAAAGGGATTAATACGAGTGGCCTATAAAGGTCATGGTCAGACAAATTTATGAAACATTGCTGTTTAAACAAAGTTTAAACAGGGGATTTGAAATCAGAGCATTTTTTAAATTATTTTTTAGAACACTGAACTTCTTTATATTAACTCTCTGCAATCTGGAGGATCACTGAATTTCCTCTGCTCTTAGATTATGTATTTACAAAATAGTGTTTGAACTAAACCTCCAGAAGCAATTTTAACACCTGAGAGAACAGTGCTGAATTTAGGCTGACTGATCCTGAATCTGTTTCTTCTCAAGCACTTTCATTTTGGGAAATGTAGAAGCTGATGGGTGAAATGGCAGTTAGTTAAAGAAAAGATTCCTTGAATTATTTTGGGTGTGTTATTGCTTAAATTGTATTAAATTCAAATTCATATATTAAAGTCTGAACCCCAGTATCTCAGAATATGAAGTTACTTGGAAATACAAGAGCTATTAATTAATTAAGTTAAAATGAGGTCATAGGGAGTAGGGTGGGCCCCAAGCACAGTATGACTATTATCATTATAAAGGAGTGAAATTTAGATATAGATACACAATTTCAGGGAGAATTCCATGTGATGAAGAAGAAAGTGATCAGAATGATGCTTCTACAAAACAAGGAATGCAAAAGACTGTAAGCAAGCCAGCACAACCTAGGGGATAAGCATGGAATAGACTCTGACTCACAGCTTCAGAAGAATCAATCCTCCTCGCACCTTGTTCTAGGAGTTCTAGCTTCCATAACTGAGACAACACATTTTTGTTGTTTAAGCCACCCAGTATGTGGTGCTTTGTGATGGGCATCTTGGCAGACCAATACAGGGAAGAAGAAAACAGACAGTGAATATCATACCAAGATTTATGTGTTAGCATACATCTGTGCACAGAAGATAATGTGATTTCCATCCATAAAAAAAAATCCAAAAACATAATTATTACACAATTATTTTACAAGTTGAATTAATTATGAAAATGAAAGTATTTTAAAATGTCTCATTATATGACAGAGGTTAGAGCTGAAATACAAGTGCAGGAGTAATGAGTCACTCAAGCCTCCCCCTCCACACCTACCTCTCAATCATTCCTGAGGGAGGATTTGAGGCATAGGCATACTTCAGCACCAGGGACAGCAGTGTAAAAAATAACTAGGTTTCACAACACAACACCATGCATGCCCTCCTCCACCTTCAGTACTCCTAAAACTGATCTGTGCCAGCACCCTTCTTTGCTCATCAATCCCACATCTTCGTAACAACCATATGACACTATGTCACTTTGACAACCGCAGTGGTAATAAAATAATATTATTCACAATAATAGCATTAGTTGAATATTTTTCATATACTTCAGGTACTCTTCCAAATACTATTAATATTTATTCATTCTGTATATTCTAGGAGGAACCTACCTCTGAGGTAGGTTCTAGTTACTGGTAAGCCAGAAGTCATGACTAAAACTCAAATGACTTAAGATTGTAAACCAAGGGATGCCTGGGTGCCTCAGTTAAGTATCTGCCTTGGATCAAGTCCTGCATTGGGCTCCTTGCTCAGCAGGGAGCCTGCTTCTCTCTCTGCCTGCCACTCTTCCTGCTTGTGCTCTCTCTGACAAATAAATAAAATATTTTTAAAAAATTGTGAACCAATACTAAACAAATGATTTGAAATACTAAATACTATTTGAATTACAAGTGTAATTCTTCAAAATAATAAATACACATGTTTTCAATGATATATGATAAGGGATGGTATATAGTACAGTTGTGTTGATCTCTGTCTATAAGTTTACAATTTCCTTCCAATTTTTGGTATGTTACTGCAACAATGAATACTAGGCAATACACTGTATCAAATAAAAATTAAATAAATACTATCAACAGGATTTTGTGTTTCAAACACTGAATGAAGAATTACCATAGTTTTTGCCTTTTATTATAAATATTCTCTGTTTAAAGGAAACATGTGGGGAGACTGGTGGCTCAGTTGGTTGGGCATCTGACTGTTGATTTAGGGTGGTGAGATAGAGGCCTGCATAGGGCTCCATACTCAGCAGGGCATCTTCTTCTCTCTCTTTCTCTCACTCTCATTCTGCCCCTCCCTCCAACTGTGTGCTCTCTCTATATAAAATAAATAAATTGTAAAAAAAAAATTCTTATGAATATCATTAATAGCAAACATAAGTTGACTGTAAATTATTCCTCTGCATAAACCAGCAATAGTACAGAAAAAAAATATAGTACACAGAACTCAAAGCACAGAAATAAATTGACTTGGTAATTGAATATAACAGGACTACATAATATAATTCTGATAATTATATTTTAATTCTCTAGTCTTTCTTGTGAATTAGTCAATGAAAGTAGCAACAGGAATTTAGGTTTATTTTACAACTAATATTTTTCATCTATGTGATGATGGCAAGTTACAACATCTTGGGAGCTTATTTTACTTTGAGTAAAATAAGAGGTTTTATTAGGTGACTGGTAAAATTATTTTTAACTCTAAAATGTTAAGATTAAATAATGTCATATGTAGCTCTCTAATTATACCTGTTATTTTTAACCAAAACCTTAATTACCTATTAGTTGGTTATCTGAATGACAAAATAAAGTGAACTTTCATTTTAAAAATCATCTTAAATTTATCTGTAAATGAAAATGTAAATGTAAAATCAACTTCACATAAAGTTTATCTAGCTGCTAATATGTAAATACAAATCTCAAAATAAGAATATGTATTATTGTTTTGGTAGGTAGCCAAAATTAAGAACACTACTTTGTCTAAGAAATGACTTTTTAATGGGCAGAAGACATGAACAGACACTTCTCCATAGAAGACATACAAATGGCTAACAGACACATGAACAAATGTTCATCTTCATTAGCCATCAGGGAAACTCAAATCAAAATCACATTGAGATACCACCTTACACTAGTTAGAATGGCCAAAATTAACAGAACAGGAAACAACAAATGTTAAAGAGGCTGCGGAGAAAAGGGGAACCCTCTTACACTGCTGGTGGGAATGCAAGTTAGTGCAGCCGCTTTGGAAAACAGTGTGGAGATTCCTTAAAAGATTAAAAATAGAGCTACCATATGACCCTGCAATTGCACTACTGGGTATTTACTCCCCAAATACAGATGTAGTGAAAAGAAGGACCATATGTACCCCAATGTTCATGGCAGCAATGGCCACAATCACCAAACCATGGAAAGAGCCAACGGTGTCCTTCAACAGATGAATGGATAAAGAAGATATGGTCTATATATATAATGGAATATTATGCCTCCATCAGAAAGGATGAATACCCAACTTTTGTAGCAACATGGACAGGATTGGAGGAGATTATACTGAGTGAAATAAGCCAAGTAGAAAAAGATAATTATCATATGGCTTCACCTGTGCAGCATAAGAAGTAACATGGAGGACATTAAGAGAAGGAAAGGAAATATGAACTGGGGTAAGTCAGAGAGGGAGTCTCTGAAGCATCAGAGACTGGACTCTGAGAAACAAACTGAGGGTTTTGGAAGGGAGAGGTTGAGAGGATGGGTGATTCTGGTGGTGGGTACTGAGGGCATGTATTACATGGAGTACTGGGTATGGGGCATAAAAATTAATCTTTAGAACACTGAAAAAATAAATTATCATTAAAAAATAAATGATTTCTTAATAGAAATTTTCAGATACCTGAAGAATTTAGACATTTTTTATTTCTCCAATTTAAGCACTTGACTTTGGCTACTTTCTTCTTTACTTAAACATACATTTGCTATTAATTCAAGAATAAAATAAGATATTACCCATTGAGGATGGTAATAGCTGTGAGTCTTCTATATACAGCTTTTATGCTTTTATGCCATTTTCCTCTATCACTACTTTGTTAGGGTATTTTATCAATAATGGATGCTGTAGTTTGTCAAATGTTTTTTCTGCATCTATTTAGAGGATTGTATGGTTCTTATCCCTTCTGTTATTAATGGGGTGTAATATGCTGAACAATTTGTGAATACTGAACGATGCTTATAGCCCAGGAATAACTGAGAGCTTTTCCTCTATGGTCAGGAACAAGACAGGGATGTCCACTCTCACCGTTATTATTTAACATAGTACAGAAGTCCAAGACATCAATCAGACAACACAAAGAAAAAAAAAAAAAAAAGCATCCAAACCATCAAGGAACAAGTCAATGTTCATTCTTTACAGATGACATGATAGCCTATATATAGAAAACCCAAAACGTCTACCAAAAAAAGTGGTTAGAATTAATACATGAATTCAGAAAAGTTGGAGGTTACAAAATTAAAGTGCAGAAGTCTGTGGCATTTCTATACACTAATAATGAAGCAGAAGAAAGAGAAATCAAAGGATATATCCCATTTACCACTGCACCCAAAACCCATAAGATACATAGAAATAAACCTTACTGAAGAGGTAAAAAATCTATACGCTGAAAACTATAGCACACTTATGAAACAAATTGAGGAGGACACAAAGACATAGAAAAACATTCCAAGGGTGCCTGGGTGGCTCAGTGGGTTAAAGCCTCTGCTTTCAGCTCAGGTCTTGATCTCAGGGTAATGGGATCGAGGCCCACATTGGGCTCTCTGCTCAGCAGGGAGCTTGCTTCCCTCTCTGCCTGCCTCTCTGCCTACTTGTGATCTCTCTCTCTCTCGCTCTGTCAAATAAATAGATAAAATATTTACAAAATAAAAAAAATAAAAAAAATTCCAAGGACACGGACTGGAAGAACAAATATTGTTAAAATGTCTCTACTACACAAAGTAATCTACATATTTAATGCAATCCCTATCAAAATACCACCAGCAGTTGGGACACGTGGGTGGCTCAGTCATTAAGTGTCTGCCTTCGGCTCAGGTCGTGATTCTGGAGTCCCAGGATCGAGCTTCATATCAGGCTCCCTGCACTGTAACAGGCTCCCTGCACCGTGGGAAGCCTTCTTCTCCCTCTCTCACTCCCCCTGCTTGTGTTCACTCTCTAGCTGCATTCTCTGTCAAATAAATCAATAAAATCTTTTAAAAAAATATCATCAGTATTTTTCACATAGCTAGAACAAAAAAGCCTAAAATTTGTATGGAAACACAAAAGACCCCTCATAGTCAAAGCAATCTTGAAAAAGAAAAGCAAAGTTGCAGGCATCACAATTCTGGATTTCAACTATATAACAATGCTACAGATCAAGACAGTATGGTACTGGCACAAAAACAGACACATAGATCCATGGACCAGAATAGAAAACCCAGAAATGGGGCCACAACTATATGGTCAACTACTCTTCAACAAAAAAGGAAAGAATATCCACTGGAAAAAAAAGAGTCTCTTCAACAAATGGTGGTGGGAAAACTGGACAGCAACATGCAGAAAAATAAAACTGGAGCACTTTCTTACACCATAAAATAAAATAAATTAAAAATGGATGAAAGACCTAAATGTAGGCCTGGAAACCATCAAAATCCTAGAGAAGAACACAGGCAGCAACCCTCTCTGACCTCAGCCATAGCAACTTCTTACTCCATATGTCTCCTGAGGCAAGAGAAACAAAAGCAAAAATGAACTATTTGGACTTCATCTAGATTAAAAACTTCTGCGCAGTGAAGGAAACAGTCAACAAGACTAAAAGGCTATCTATGGAATGGGAGAAGATATTTGCAAATGACATATGTATCTGATAAAGGGTTAGTATTCAAAATCTAAAGAATTTCTCAACTTCAACACCCACGAACAAATAATCCAGTTAAGAAATGGACAGATGACATGAAGAGACATTTTTTTCTAAGATATACAGAAGGCTAATCGACATATCTCATAATAGACATATGAGAAGATACTCAACATGACTCATCATCAGGGAAGTACAAATCAAAACCACAATAAGATACCACCTCATACCTGCCAGAAAGGCTAAAATTAACAACACAGGAAACAAGAGATGTTGAGGAAGATGTGGAGAAAGGGGTGCCTTCTTATACTCTTGGTGGAAATGCAAAGTGGTATAGCCACTCTAGAAAACAGTAGGGAGGTTCCTCAAAAAGGTAAAAACAGAACCACCTACAACCCAACAATAGCACTACTAGGTATTTACCAAAGGATACAAATATAATATCTGACCAGGCACATGCACCCTAATGTTTATAGCAGCATTATGAACAATAGCCAAATTATGGAAAGAGCCCAAATGTCCATCACCCAACGAGTTGATAAAGAAGAGGTGGTATGTATATACGATGGAATATTACTCACCTAGGCCCTTAGTGCATATACGCTTTCTCCTACTTATTTAGTTATACACTAAACAGATACTGCTGTGAAGGTACTTTGCAGATATAATTAAGGTCCCAAATCAGATGACTTTAAAAAGAGATTATCAGGTGGTCCTGGCCAAATCAAATGGACCCTTTAAAAACAGAGTTGCCTCCAGCTAGTAGCAGAAAATAAAATTATAGGTATGTATTCTTATAAAACTAGAAAAAAACAATCCTGTGTCCTGTGAATTGCCTTCATGTGTCCTGCTAAAAAGAACTACTGGTAGGCTTGAGGAGCTGAGAGCAGTCCCTTACCAACAGGTAGAAGGAAATTAGGAATTCAACTTTACAACTGTAAAAAACTGAATTCTGTCAACAAGTGAATTGAAAAAGAAACCCGAAACTCAAACTCAGCTTCAGCCACCACCTTTATTTCAGCCTATTGAGACCAACCAGAGAATAAAGCAATACCATGACTGGAACAGTAAGTGCTTTTGAAGTACTTTTCAATTTTTAAAAATAATTCACATATCATACAATTCACCCATTCATAGTGTTTGTTAGTGCAATCAGAGAGCTGTAGAACAATTATTACAATCAATTTTAGAGAATTTGTATAACCTAAAAATAAACTACATAACACTTATCAATTATTCCCCCATTCTTCCCAGTCCAATCAACCCTAGGTAACCACTGTTTAATTTATTTTAAACTGAGGGACTTAGAGGGGGGGGGGAGAGATGGGAGAGCCTGGTGGTGGGTACTGGGGACACCTAAAGCGTGGAGCACTGGGTGTGGAGAATGGGGAATGAATCTTGGAACACTGGAAAAAAAAAATTTAGTAACAATAATAAAAAATTGGTAAAACAATGTCTTAAACATAGAGGTATAAAAAATATTTTGTGAATGAGTCAACAGAATGCTCTTTTGAAATAATGTGGTTTCTTATATGCTTGTTAAAATGTGCTAAGTACATATTCTATTTATTAAAATTCTTTTAGTTAACATTTAAAAAAATAAAAAATAAAAAAAATAAAGATACATCTAGATGTATCCTTAAAAGGTCCTTTGTGATTGGCTTCTTTCATTTAGTATAATATTTTCAGGGTTCATCTATACTATAGCATTTATAAGAGTTCTATTTTTATTGCCAAATAATTTTCCATTTTATTTATATACTATGCTTTATTTATCCATTAATCAGTTGATGGACATTTGATTTGCTTCTACTTCTTGGATATGGTGAATAATTCTGCTATAAGCATTTTTGTACAAGTTATTGTGTATATATGTATTTTCTAATTTCTTGGGTACATATCCAAGTGTAGAAGTGCTGAGTTATATGGTCCCTTTATACTTAACATTTCTCAGAAGTGCTAAAATGTTTTCCGAGTGAACACACAAGTTTGTATCCCCGCCAGCAATGTATGAATGTTCCTATTTTTCCACATTCTCACCAATATTTGCCATTTTTTTCCTGTTGGTATAGTCATTCTAGTATATATAAGGTGGTATGTTACCACTGCTTTAACTTCAGTTTCCCTAATAATTAATGATGTTGAGAATTTGCATATAATTCATGAAATACATATATCCTTTGGAGAATTGTGTATCCTTAACTGGATGTTAAGGATATCCTACACTTGTCTTTGATTAGCATATTAAAAGAGTCACTTACGTATTTCAGCTATAAGTTCCTTATTAAATATACAACATGCAAATATGCTATGCTCTCCCACTTATATATTCTCATTTCACTCTACGGTATGCTTTGAAGAACATTTTTTTCACTTTAAGGAAGACCATCTATGTACTTTCCCCTCTCTCTCTCTCTCTCTCTCTCTCTCTCTCTCATCACTTGTGTTTTTGGTGTCACATCTACGGGATTTTTGTCTAATCCAAAGGACAAAGGTAAATTCCTAAGTTTCTTTTAAGAGTCTTACATTTTTTGCTTTTATATTTAGGTCTATTATCTATTTAGAGTTATTCTATTATGGTGTAAGGAAGGGGTTGAAATTCATCTTTTCCATGTAGATACCCAGTTATCCTAGCACTATTTGTTAAATACTATTTTCCCTCCATTGAACTGGCTTGGAACCACTGCTAAAAATCAATTTACCCTAATGATGAGGATCTATTTTGGTTCTATTTTATTCCATTGATCTATATATTTAAGCAGTACACTACTATTTTGATTACTGTAATTTTGTAACAAGTTTTGAAATAAAGATCTATGAATTAGAAATTAGTTATTTCACAGTGCTTCCCCCCCATTCTGGATTCTTTATATTTCCATATTGAATATTAGAATAAACTTGTCAAATTTTGCAAGAGTCTGATAGGGATTGCACTTAATTGACAGATCAATTAAGCTATATACCATAAGTTTTGGTACACTGTGTTTTTAATTTGAACATATTTCTAAATTTTCAAAATTTCCTTCTGTTATGGAGAATAATCCTTGCATAACTGAACTCTTTTCAGATTATTAAGAAATATTTTATGACCTAGCTTATTATCTGTCCTGGAATTTGTTCCCTATGTGCTAGAGGATCATGTATATTCCAGGTTTGTTGGGTAGAGACTTCTACAGATTACCTGTTAATTCTAGTTATTATATAGTATATTTTAAATATTCCCTCTTCTTTTCCCTCTCCCAATATCTTCCAAAATATTTAGGTAGTAAAGGGCAAGACCCATCATAAAGTTTTAATGGCAAAAATTCCAAATTCCTATTAAAAAAAATCCCAGTTTCTGATATTTATATTATTTGGGCTAATGAATTACAAAGTTGTTTAGTATGAACACATATTTTTATCTTCATGTAGAACAAAAGATATAAAACACTAATGTAGCCATAAAAGTAATATTTCTTTACAAATAACAGAATTTGGATTGCATTTCTAATGAAGAATGACTATTGTATACTTTAAAATATTTTCTAAATTAATTCTGTCATATATACTTACAAAAATATTTTAGAAGAGAAGCATAGCAACGTATACCACTTCTGATGAATTACAGCTTGTTATATAATTGTAGTTTGTTATATATGTGCTAAATACAATTTCTAAATGCTAAAATATATGGTATATATAGCTGTTTTATTAAAATTGCTATAAATATTAATGTACAATATTAAAATTTTAGGATAATGTACTATAAATACAATCACATAATCATATACCTGTATTTATTAATGTAATGTCCACTAAATCGCCTAAAGCCAAAGGCAAACTAAATAATCCTCTATAAAAAATTTGATCTTTACTATATTAACATTATACAAGCATAATATGGTAGTATAATATATGCAAGGCAGTACACTACTTTCACTTACACATAAAGATCAAAGAAAGGATATACTGAGAGAAACAGACAAAATATCTCAAAGCATTTTCTTCAGTTGATCGGATACTGTTCTAATTTGCACGTAGAGGGTTATAACTGATTAATATTTCCAGAATTACAGCTAAGAGAAAATAAATAAACTAAAACAAATTATAAACCAAACAAATATTAAACCAGAGAAGTATAGATCCAAAGCGGTTTATAGATTTTAAATTCTGCAGAAGGAAAAAACCTTGCTAGGTGAGCAAATATTGACAGATCCTTTCTCTTCTAGAGGGATGTGCTAACACTGTGCCCAGGTGACAGGATATTGAGATTGCCACAGGCAGATATTCAGCTGGAATCAGAGAAAAACAGTAGAGATATTTAGGGGTAAAATGGGCTAATATACAGATTGAATTATGTTAGAAGCATAAACACAGAACTAGTGTTCCATGTCCACAAATATTCCTCATATAACTTTTGGGTGATGTTTTTACAAGAAGCAAGAGATAGACCTAGGGGCGCCTGAGTGGCTCAGCGAGTTAAAGCCTCTGCCTTGTCTCAGGTAAGGATGAGAGGGTCCTGGGATAGAGGCCCAAATCGGGCTCTCTGCTCATCAGGGAGCTCATGAGGCTTTCTGCTCATCAGTTTCCTCCTCTCTCTCTGCCTGCCTCTCTGCCTGCTTGTGATCTCTCTCATTCTGTGTCAAATAAATAAAATCTTTAAAAGACCAGTTTGAATTTTAAAAAAAAGAGAGATAGACCTAGAATGTTTTTCAGTAAGTGAAGACAGCTGTTTCTAGAGGGAGAAGACCATAATAAACACAAAACTGTTCCCATTCTCAAGACTTTTTCCAGCTTCACTGAAGTATAATTGACAAATAAAATTATAATATATTTTAAGTATACAACATAATGATTTAATATATATTTATTATAAACTGTGAAAGGACTCTCCCATCAAGTTAATTAACACACCCATCATGTGAGGACCTGCAAGTTCTACTCTTAGCAAATTTCAATTATACAACCTACTCTATTGTATTTTTGCACTAAAAATCAATAATATTGTATAGTTTCCTTTTTTTAAGATTTTATGTATTTATTTGACAGAGAGACACAGCTAAAGAGGGAACATAAACCGATGGGAGTGAGAGAGGGAGAAGCAGGTTTCCCACCAATCTGGGAGCCCGATGCTGGGCTCCATCCTGGAACTATGGGATCATGACCTGAGCCAAAGGCAGACACTTAACGACTGAGCCACCCAGGTGCCCCCATATTATATATTTTCAACTATAGTCATATATACATCAGATCCTTAGACCTTATTCATATTATAACTAAAAGTCTATCCTTTTACTAACCACTTCTATTTTCCCTACTCATCAGACCCTGGCTAATTCTCCACCCTGTTTCTCAAATTGGGCTGTTTTTGTTTGTTATTTGTTTTTAGGTTCCACATAAAAGTGATACCAGGTGGTATTTTTCTTTTTCTGTCTTGCTTATTTCGCTTAGCATAGTCCAGCCCTGCTGTCACAAATGACAGGATATCCTTTCTTTTTAAGGCTGACTAATATTCAAGTGTGTGTGTGTGTGTGTGTGTGTGTGTGTGTGTGTGTGTGTGTGTACCTGATATTTTCTTTATCCATCTACCTATTCATTTATCCATGGGCACTTAAACATTTTAAATTATAAGAGAAAATGCATAAAATCAAATTTACTATCTCAACCATTTTTAATTGAACGGTTCAGCAGTGTTATATACATATTGTGCAAATGATCTCTAGAACATTTTCATGTTGTAAAACTAGAACTCTATCCTCAAGACTTTTGAAACCAGTTGTCAACTAAAAACTAAATTTGCAAACAACATAGTCCTCATCAACTCAAGTCCTCATTTAATCAAAATAATCAAGAGCCTGGCATAGCTGTCTGACAGACTAAAGTATGTGCAGTCTCTGGGGCAAGTAACATTTACTCCACTTCAGACATCACTTTAAAATACAACATCTGATAGGGGTGCCTTGGTGGCTCAGTTGATTAAGCGACTGCCTTCGGCTCAGGTCATGATCCCGGAGACCCAGGATCAAGCCCCACATCGGGCTCTCTGCTTAGCCAGAAGCCTGCTTCTCCTGCTCTCACTCCCCCTGCTTATGTTCCCTCTCTCGCTGTGTTTCTCTCTATCAAGTAAATAAATAAAATCTTTAAAAAAATACAACATCTGATAGAAAATGAAAATTAAAAAAAAAAGTAGATGACCTAAGAAGGAAGAGAAAAATGTGATTCCTTAATAAAGAACATTAATAATTAGAGGGAGACTTAGTCATCAGTTGAAAATATCAGACTAAATGTTTAAAAAGATTGATTATTATTATATAAAAGGATCTACACGAAAAGATGAAAATTGGATTAAAAGATGATCTTAGAAAAATCATCTCTAAATAACAACAATAAAAATATCTGAAATAAAGATTTCAGTGCATAGTGTTAGCACTAGGCTAGATATAAAAGAAGGAATCAGTGATCTCAAAGAAAAGTATATAGAAATTATTCAAACTAATGAACAAAGGGATTTAAAAAAGTATGGAAGAAAAGAAAAATATGAGGTACATACTGGGCAATATCAAATAATTGACAGTATGTATAACTGGAATCTCAGAAGGAAACGAGAAAGAATAGAGAAGACATGCTTAAAAACTTAATGGCAAAAAACTCTTAAAAATAACAAAATCACAATCCATAGATTCAAGAAGCTCTATAATTCTAGACAACATAAAAAAAATGAAAACTATATACAGGCACCAATATTCAAACTACTAAAACCCAAAGATGCAGAGAATATCAAAATGCAGCCAGGGAAGAGAAAGAAAAAAGGATGCATTAAACAATACTATATACATATATGTAGTATGCGTAATTTTCTCAGTGTTCCTTTTAAACACTTTAGTCTCCTGAAACAAAGAAATGTGTACAATATATAGATAGATAACATTGCTTTTAAATGCTTTAGAAGCATTTTACTCTTCATATAACAAGGAATAAGATCTGTTGCCATTTTTTCTAGCCAAGTGCCCTGATCTGAGAGGATTAAATGGTGAGAGCATAGATTAGGTTCCTAGGTTGAGCCTCAAGTTATCAGGAAGATTAGAGGGTGATATACCCTAGATATATACATTGTAGGAAATGTGAAATCCAGACCTTGAAATCTCCTCTAAGTCATCAAAGTCAGAGATGCAGAGTTTATCTGGCCCTTAGAAAAACATATTTAAATCTTATAATGATAGTGGGAACCTAGGATCCTTTTCACCTTATATCTAAGGAGTAAAAATTGTCTCTGTCTCTTTCAGTATGTATATGCATATGTATATGTATTCATTCACATATATATGTATGTACAAATGTGTGTATGTACATTTAACTTGTTTATATTTATAGACTTTATTTATTTATTTATTTATTTATTTTCCAGAAAGGAATGAGCTTTCTGTTTACTACATACAAATGGAGAAAATCCATTACCCTCCTTCCCTTCCCTATGAAGACCATAGGCTTGCAAGGTTTTGTTTTGTTTTCCGTCTAGCTTTCATTTCATTTCACCCTAGGTAAGGTCTGTGGCAAGGAAGAGCCAACATACTCATTATTTACTGTAATTAATAAGAAAGTGTTACCTAATACATAATACTTCATCAAACTTTCCAGTTTTCTTAATGTTTGTTCAGATTATATTTTAAATGTTTAGAAAGGAAAACATATTTGTTCTCTTTAAAATTTATGTCAAAAAAAGTGTATAGATTGTTAACTACAAAAGCATTAGTCTCTTAAACTACGTTCTAAGTAGGAACAAAAGGTAAATGAAATAATAAAGCACAGATGCAAACTACTTGTTTGCAAAATTAAAGAGCAAAATTTCATTGAAATATCTTACAACTCTAAAGAATTTTGTTCAGTTAGGTGGAAAAGGTGTGGGGAAAGGGGGATGGCTGACAGACACCCAAATAAATGAATTTTTTCTGTTTGTCAGGATTTGTGCAGTGGTACAAATACAAACCTACACATTTATAGTGTGAGAAAATGTCATCAAAATTCCCTCTAGCAGAGGAATGGATTTTGTTTAGTAAATGCATTTATAACTGCCTTGTAGAGAGGGGTGAAATACTTGAGAGAATCAGTTGGTAGCAAGTTATGAAAGAACTAGCTAAAATTTTCTGCATGGTAAATAAGCAAGAGCTTGTGGCCTAAGAGAAGAATAAGGGAAGATAATAGCAGCAACATGGTATGAGGCTAGGGCTAGAAGCAAGAGGAAAAGAGCCAATATACACATATCCCAAGAGACAGGATATGGAAAAAAAAAGTCAAAACAACAACTAAGCACATTTATGGCCCAAATATCAATCAGAATGTTTGAGTATGCACTGTGGGCATTAGGAGAGGGTATATGTATATACATGCCACACCTTCTTTATTGATTCATCCATGGACACAGGTTGCTTCCATATCTTGGCCTTTGAAATAATACTACAGTAAACATAGGGTTGTATATCTCTTCGAACTGATG
The DNA here is from genome assembly GCA_004023965.1 of Spilogale gracilis. NCBI lineage: Eukaryota > Metazoa > Chordata > Mammalia > Carnivora > Mephitidae > Spilogale > Spilogale gracilis. The sequence continues at coordinate 36,918 of PITA01009802.1, forward strand.
TTTTTATTTTCTTTGGGTAAATACCCAGAAGTAGAATTGCTGGATCCTATGGAGTTCTCTTTAATTTCCTGATGGACCTCCATACAGTTTTTCAGAGTGGTTGCATGAAGTTTATATTCCCATCAACAGTGTACCAGGGTTCCCTTTTTTCCACATTGTCACCAACACTTGTTTTTGTCTTTTTGATAATAGCCATTCTGACAGGTGGTGAAGTGATACCTTACTGTGGTTCTGATTTGCATTTCCCTGGTAATTAGTGATGTTGACTATCTTTTCATTTGTCTGTTAGCCATCTGTAACTCTTCTTTGGAAAAATTTCTATCCAAGTCCTCTGCAAAGTGTTAGTTTTTTTTTAATTAATTTACACAAGTTCTTTATATATTTTGGATATTAACCTCTTATCAGATGCATGATTTGAAAATACCTTCTACCATTCAGAAGGTTCCTTTTTAATTTTGTTAATGGTGTCCTTCACTGAGCAAAGTGTTTAGTTTGATGTAATCCCATTTGTTTCTTTTAGATTTTGTGGTCCTTGCCTAAGGAGACTGGTGAGGAAAAAAAAAAAATACTCCTAAGACCTATGCCCAGGGCTACCTGTTTTCTTCTAAGAAAGATCTTTATAACAAATCTTTTAAAACACTTCACTGCATGCATTTCAGAATGGGTATCACTCCACTTAGTGAAAAACACTGTGGAACACTCAGTGCAAGTAGCTTTTTAGAAACATCTTTATTACAAGTTTTCTTAATTTTTTTTTTTAATTCAGTTTCATAGAATACTCCCCAAGCTACCTGGATCCTGCTTCTTCAAATCTAAATCAAAGTTTAGTTATTAAGTTTAAAGACTTCTTAAAATAAAAAGTGTATGATTTATTTATATTTTAATATAATATTTAACTGATCAGAGTTTCCAGTTCTATGCTAATTTTATCATCTACATGGGCTTTAATACTCTTCCAGAAGCCATGGACAACTATTTGGATTGATACTGTGAGACTATAAAAGGATACATAAAAATCCTCAAGTGTCCATAGCTACTCATTTTTTCCCAATTATAAATGCAAGAAATGTAAATGGTGAAAATATATTATAGAATAACCAAAATTATATCTACAAAAATCACTCTTTTTCTTGAAACTAACTCCAGAGCCAGTGCATTACATTAGAAACTTTCAAGAGGCGCTTGGGTGGCTCAGTTGGCTAAACGACTGCCTTTGGCTCAGGTCATGATCCCGGAGATCCAGGATCAAGTCCCACATCAGGCTCCCTGCTCGGCAGGAAGCCTGCTTCTCCCTCTCTCACTCCTCCTGCTTGTGTTCCCTCTCTGGCTGTGTTTCTCTCTGTCAAATAAATAAAATCTTTAAAAAAAAACCTTTCAAAATTTTATTTTATTTTTTTTAAAGACTTTCTGTTTAAGTAATCTCTACAACAAAGGCAGGGCTCAAACTCACAATCCCAAGATCCAAGAGTCCTATGCCCTACTGACTGAGCTAGTCAGGCATCCCCAAACTTTCAAAATTTTAAAATGAACAGAGCTGATAGTTAATTCAGGAGCTTCTTTTTTAGTTTTCATTTCAGCTAAGGTATTAATATTCAATAGTAAAATTATAATTATTTTGACATTATTTAAATAAATACAACATTATCCAAACAGAAATACAACTAGCAATGACCTAAGAAAAATCAGTGGAAATGTAGGCATTTTCAATCTATCAAAAATACTGTTAATGATATTAAAGCACAGGGTTATCTGGGATTACACACTCTATTGACTAATGTATAAAAGACAATGATGGACCTAAGCATATTCAGATTTCAAAACTGACACTGGTGACTTAGCTTGAATAGGAGTCATGGCAATTGAAAATAATTTGGTCAACACATTTGAGTATCATTTAGGAGTCCAATTCTACAGTATTTGGATAGGAGTATTTTAGAGGAGAGGGATAACTTAAGGTCTGCAGGATAGATATATAGAGGAAAAAGCTGATCTTGAAGCAGGGAAGCGATGACAAATAGGAATCTACTAGAACACTCTGAAACCTATGAAGACAAATAGCTCGTGTCTGTTTCTCATTGTTGCCATCCTGACAATGTAGATGACATACAAAAGAATATGGTATTCTTTGCCATGAAACTGAATATACACCTACTGACAGTTTAGTGAAACTGAAGGACAAAATCTGGAAGAGGCTGGAAAATCTGTAGGCTCTGCTGCTTTCCTACACCAGCAATGTGAACTGGCAGATTAGTGACAATGTGCACAAGTTACAGTGAAGTGTGGCACACTATACCAACATTCACAGCAGAGCCGCTGCTGTTTAACTGGTTTATTCCAAATCTCATAAAATTTTCTCTTGGGGACAAAATCTAATTACAAATTATACAAGGAAAGTGCCTTTTGAAAACATTTCAGCTTAGCCATGTTCAAACAACAAAGACCACTATAAATAAGCTTTATGACTCTGAGAGCAGAAAGCACTGGGAGTACTTGTAGCAGATAGGAACGATGTATGAGATAGCTGGCAAATCTCAACTAGACAATCACAGTGCAAACCCCTAATGTTTTGCTGTAAGACCATGACTTCCTTTGCTAACAACCATACTCGGTTTGAAAGCAGTTTTTGGCTTACTACTAGACCTGGTAGTTGTTGAATATCTGACTGTGGAACATCATATGACCAAATCACTCATCATAAATTGATTCAGTAAATAAATTCAGACCTGGACAGCAGCATTCCACTGTGAGTGGAAATTGTATTTCTGAGATGGTGTCTAAGTAGATCATGAGGCAAAAGTATAAAATACAACTGGCTCAGATACCTATTGTGTTTGTTCCTGCTGTTTTGTTACTCACACTTCAACCAACACTGATGACTATATGGAGAATTCCCTTTAACCAATTAGTATAGAAAGTGTGGTTTATACCTGAAGCAGATCACATTAGCATAGTTGGAATGGCTATGAAAGACCGAAGTCATAAAGGACAGACTTTGGGTCCTTATATTTAGTTTCCTACTTCATGTGGAAGGGGAGGTAGTCTAAGGAAAGAATCTACACTAATTTATTAAACAGGGACTAAGGGAGATTTTTTGATAGTCAGGGCTCTGAAAGAACAGAATTGGAAAATTGCTAATAGGTAAATTGTGGGAAAATTATTTATACAAATCTTTCAGAGTGGCTAAAAAGGTAAGCTATTCATTTGCCATGTAAAAGCCCACCAAGGGGCAATTCAAAAGAAGAAGGCTTTCAATAATCAGGTGGAAAAGATTATTTTTCCCATGAATCTCTATCAGTCTCTTTCTCTAGCTATTCTCCTGTTTGCTCAATGGGTTTATTTACATGATCTCTGTAGTAGAAGGAATTGAGACTGTGCATTGGTTCTATAACATGCACTTCCCTTAATTAAGGCTAATCTGGCCACCTGCTGCCACTGTTGGATGTTAATTGGCAATTGTAGAGGCCAATATCTAGCCAGTCTCTGGTGAAAGGTTTATTATTAGACCCCTTTCATCATGGAGGAGGCTGTGATTTATTCTATGAAAAGAGAGGCATATTCCAGATAAAGAGTACCTTCTCTGTTCAAAAAGTTTTTGCTACACTCTCATTCAGAAAATTTAAAATTCTTTTTTGCATTTCCTGGCTTCACACATTACATCAACTCTTCTACAAACTGCATTTATTATTAAGGAAATACAGGAACACATTAATACCTACAGGATTCACTGTGGTGGGTTACTATTATTGTAAAATGCTTTATTACGGGATTAATTGATGTACCAGTTAGGAATTAATATCCTGCAATTCTTTGGTTGGGTCCTATTGAATTTGATATATACCAGAAACCAGCTGCCAATATATGTTCCTTTTGTGTTTTACACAATTGTACACTGGTGCAGTAAACAAAGACTTTAGTTCAGAGTAGATCATTTCAAAACCATATCTTACTATAATATGGTAGATTAATTACCAAAAATTTCTCACATAGATGTGTATATACATGCTTGCCATGTGCCCTTTCACTTATCCTATCCAGTAGTAAAGTCTCTTCTAACCCTTAAATCTGGCCTGACCCTGTGAATCAACTATGTACCCAGCATTTACCTATAATCTACTAGAACTTCCTCAATGCACCCATATACTTAATATATGTATGCTTAAACAGGAAGATATTCATGTTAATAAAATTATCTGTGTGATTTAATAGATGACCAAATTTTTGTAGAACCTCAAATAACTTTGACTTAAACCTATGCAGAGAAAAAAAGAAATTTACAGATGAGATGTCAGTCTGGGGGCCATTTCAGGATTCGTTTAGAGGCCAAGCTGAACAATACAGATCAAATTACACAGGAAAGACAAACTATAAAGACATTCTGAAATGTCAGAATAAAAGGAAAAATTTTCTGTAAAGGTTAGCAAACCCCCATCCCCCAAAAAGCAAAACAAACAACCACCTCCCCCTCCACACACACACAATGGTGTCCAATAGAACTTGAAGCTATCAACTTATACGGCTATATGCTGGTAAATACAATGTTATCTGTTTTATCTATTATAAGCCAAACTCTTATACAGTGATGAGCAGAATTTGAGAGAGATAATAATGAACAGGAAATGAGAAAATGTGCTTACTTGTGAACATGTCAGTGTTGAAGTGCTTGGAAGAAAAGGCATGATGACAGGTGAAATTATGGGTTTAATGCTCAGGAAAGGAAAGGACTGGAAATACGTATTTGGAACTTATAAGCCTACTGAAGACAAGAAAGAGAAAGGACTGGAAATACATATTTGGGACTTATAAACCTACCGAAGGCAGTGAAAGAACTGAAGGGACAATGATCTCCAAACAGAGTACAAATTTAGGGAAAAACTGACCATGACACCATTACTTTAAGTATAGATTAAGGAAAAAGAGGCAATGAAAATGTCAAAGGACAAGTTACTCTGATATGGAAGAAAAATAAAGAGAATCTAAGGTGAGAGAGAGGTGTCTGATTTGTTGGTTTTCATTGTTACTAAGATTTTATGAGGATAGTAGCTGGAGACATGATAAAAAGACTCACAAGTCCTTATTTCTAGTTATGCTTTTCTGGATGGGTGATAAACATTGTAATAACATGTAAGAACATTTTAGCAGCACTCCCTTCATTGCTGGGGCTTTAGAATTTGTTTTAATAAAGTAAATTCATATTTTAGATACATGAATACAAATCTGGCTCAAACCACCCTGATTTAAATTCAGCTAGCCCTATATACATATATGAGCTCTACTTTAAAACTCCCCAGTAATGAGGATTGAGATAAATTTGATGAGTAGGAAATCATACAATAAGACTTTAAAATAAACCATTTAAGTATTCTTTTTTTAAGATTTTATTTATTTATTTGACAGAGAGAGCGATCACAAGTAGGCAGAAAAGCAGGCAGAGAGAGAGGAAGAAGCAGGCTCCCTGCCGAGCAGAGAGTCCGATGTGGGCCTCGATCCCAGGACCCTGAGATCATGACCTGAGCCGAAGGCAGAGGCTTTAATCCACTGAGCCACCCAGGCGCCCCCATTTAAGTATTCTAGAATGATTTTTGCTCCTCTTCAAAAATTAAAATTAATTTTAATAATATTATGTTCCAATGTATTTCTTTTCCTTCATTTCTATTATGTTCTATTGTGCATTAACATTTATCATTACTATCAAAATGAAGTGCACTGCCTTCTTTGAAAGCAGAAGAATGAGCTATGTACTAGGACCTTGCTGAGTCTTTGGAGGTCTGGGATATCACCTAGTTTTTCAAGATTACCCATATCTTGTGCCTTGGGGAAGATTTCTATCTCTTATCTTGGAAGACCTGGTAGCATATTAAATTATATGCAAGTCAAAGCTCCAATATTTCCATTAACATGACTTAACATTACTATTCAGCTTACCACAACTGCTGCATTTGCAACATGCCATCAATTGCTTTTAATTAACCAAAAAGTAGAGAGGTAAGCAGTTCATCAGCATGTTCATGCTACTCCTTTTGAATTCAGAAGAATTACTGCACTGATATCCTTTCCAAAACTGTTATAATAACATTTATAGGTAAGTAAGAGGTAAGAGAATTGTTAACTCTTTGAAAAGCCTTATTCAAAATATAGTTTAGCTAAGAATTTATATTCGAGGCAAACTATCATCCGTAAAACATTTAAATTCTGTCTTCTGGAAGAAAAGAAGTTCTATGTTTTAATGTATCATTTTTGTTATCAAACTTCAGAATTAAATTAGGAAAGTGTGTGCATTGCATTGATTCTGTAAAAAGGATACATGGTTGTATTGCTTTAAAAGGTAGTATAATATGACACCACAATTAAGAGTAAAATAAATTTGATTGTTGTTTAGAATGTATACTGATAAGCATATATACAAATTTAAAAAAAAAAAACTCTCCACAGTTTCATTCCAGTATTAAATACCATTTTCTTAGAGAAGTTTTACAAATTGAAGTTACAGTATTACAGATAGGAAAGGAGTTATTGAGAAAGAACTCCCCCAGCTGAATGCACATAAAATGTGCAAAATAAGTGCTGTTTAACTTACTTTCCTAACATAAAAGTTCCACAACCAGAATTGAGCTTAAAGAAGAAGAGAGGACAGGGGTTCCTGCATTTCTAGGTACGTTAAGCACCAGACTCAAGTTTGACTCATCTAAAGATTATGAGATCAAACCCATGTTGGGCTTTGTGCTCAGTATGGAATCTGCTTGAGATTCTCTCCCTCTCTCTCTCTCTCTCTGCTTCTTTCCATGTTTGTGTGTGCACTGAGTCTTATACTCTAAATAAATAAATAAATAAATAAATAAATAAATAAATAAATAAATATTTAAATATAAAAAAAGAAACAACATATTCATTTTCTATGTACTAAGATCAATTTAAATCCTTTACTGTCCAAGAACACCTGTATTAAATTGTGTTCCTTGATGTGTTAGTCTGAAAATCCTCAACAGCTTTAAGAAAAGTACATTGATCTTACAAGCTTCAGTAATTTTTGTACAGAAAACATTTGGATCTGAAAAACACATGTTAGTGTTTCCCCCTCAGTTACATATTTGGAATAAATATCAAGAGTTGGTGCTATGCTATTAATCAGTTGTAAGATATTAGAGAGTCGGCCACTATAAATCAGTATATCATGCACTAACATCTTATATGAAAAGAAACACATCTGTATGATGTCTACTTTATATGTACCCATAACAAAGAAGGGACATAACATAAAATAATTTTCTCCTTCTCTGTACTACATCACTCTATTTCTACTTTTATGACAGTATTCTTATTCTGCTATCCATGGTAACTATCTAACTATGTTCCTCTCTTTTCCAATATATTTAAGCTTTGAAAGTGCAGGGGCTAAGTTTGATCCATCCAGTACATATATTCTAAGTTCCTAACAATCTGACATGTATTAGTTAGTCATTTATAGCTTGTTGAATTGACATACCCTATGGCAGATACCTGGCATAACTGCAAGTCTCTAGTTTGATTTACATTTATATTTTATGTCTCAGAGATATAACACATGAAATACCTTCAAAGTCTGAAGGATATATATGTTTTAATATATTTTATATATAAAATAAATTAATATGTATTTATATCACAATGATATAAACTTTTATATTGCCTTCAACTCTGGAGAAGTGGTGTATTTTAAAAGTGGGTCAAAAACAATAAAAATCTGTATTTTTAAAAAAGTGTTAGCTGATGATCATTATTTGCATAAACACACTTTCTAAGTAATAGTTTCCAATTTTATGTCCTCTAAAATTAGCAAACAGCTATTTCATTATAAAAATATTCTCAACTCAGCTACAGTAATTTTTTTTGGTATTTAAAAAAGTGCACTACATTTAGCATACAAATTCATATGAAACCATAAATCTATGTTCTATAAGGGATGGCTTAAAATGAATTACATTTTATTATAGAATGAGTTCACTGAACATTAACTTCCATTTTCTCCTCTTTTTATTATTATTTTTAATTCCACTCTTTACATTATCATAAGTCCACTTATCTGTAGTAGAGAGAAATTAAATGAAAGATTCTCTGTAGTAATGCAGCCTTGGCACTAGCAAGAAGGAAATTTCACTTTTAGGGACATCTGTATGTTTTTATTTTAGCAACAATTATAGAAAAAATTACTGTCATGTTAGTGCAAGATATACTGATTTACAGTGTCCGACTCTCTAATATCTTATAGCTATTTATATAATACCTATTAATAATGAATAGGTAGTAACAGTCAAGAAAATACACTTTATTCTTAGAGATTTTTATACAGATACTACAATGTTCATATTATAATATATTCTACTACCATATGTTCTAGTATATTATCCTACATATCATCTACAGAGTTAACCTATATAACTGTAGAGGGAACACAAGATGGCAAGGATTAGAAGGCTTTAGTTTTGCCTACTCCCAGAAATTCAGCTGGATAGCAATCAAATCATTCTGAACACCTGCAAGCTCAAATGGAGATCTAAGAAAGGAATAGCTGTGGGGCACCTGGGTGGCTCAGTTGGTTGGGCGGCTGCTTTCAGCTCAGGTCATGATCCTGGAGACCCAGGATCGAGCCCCACATCGGGCTTCCTGCTCGGCAGGAGGCCTGCTTCTCCCTCTCTCAGTCCCTCTGCTTGTGTTCCCTCTCTAGCTGTGTTTCTCTCTGTGAAATAAATAAATAAATAAATCTAAAAAAAAAAAACAACAAAAAAAAGAAAGAATAGCTGCAATTGTACAAATAGAAAAGTGACCACTTTCTGCAAGGTCTCTTTCTGATTTGTTTAGTGAAAATTTCTCTGGGATCATTATTTTCATTTTAGTATTGTGTTCTCTCATTTATCTATTCTTCTTTGGATAGAAAGATGAGATGGAATAACTCACCTCAAAAAAGAGGAAAAGAGGCAGTACTGACTGCCAGCGACCTAATCAGAATGGACATACATAAGATTTTGGAAATAGAGTTCAGAATAATGATGATAAAGATACTAGCTGGGCTTGAAAAATGCATAGAAGACACCAGAGAATCCCTTTCTGGAGAAATAAAAGAATTAAAATCAAATCAAGTAGAAATCAAAAAGGCTAACAATGAGATGAAATAAAAAATAGAGGCTCTAACTGCAAGAATAAATGAGGCATAAGAGAGAATTAATGAAGTAAAAGACAAAACGATGGGGAATAAAGAAGCTGAGATGAGAAAAAGAGAGATAAACCACTGGATCACAGGGGGAGAATTTCAGAGATAAGTGATACCATAAAAAGAAACATTAGAATAACTGGGACCCCAAAAGAAGAAGAGAGGGGGTGGGAGGGCAGAAGATATACTGAGGCAAATTATAGTGGAGAACTTCCCTAATCTGGGTAAAAAAACAAGTATCCAAGTCCATGAGTGACAGAGAACCACTTCAAAATCAGTAAAAATAGTTCAACACCCCAAAATTTAAGAATGAAAATTACAAATCTACAGACAAAGAGAAAATCCTGAAAGCAGTTTGCAGCAAGAGGTCCATAATCTACAAGGATAGAAACAGTAGACTGGTAATACACCTATACTGGCATGATATACTCAGGGTATTAAATGAGAAAAATATGCATCCAAGAATACTTTATCTAGCGAGGATATCACTCAAAATAGAAGAATGATTAAAAAAAAAAAAGATTCCAGCTCTAATCCTAATTATTTCCCATCTTGTGTGAGGGGTTGGTTTAATTTTTTGTTGATTTTCCAGTTCTTTAAGGTGTAATGAGAGTTGGTGTATTTGGGATTTTTTTTTTCTTTTTGAGTGAGGCTTGGATGGCTATGAATTTCCCCCTTAGGACTGCCTTTGCTGTACCCCATAGGTTTTGGATCGATGTATCTTAATTCTCATTGGTTTCCATGAGGTGTTTCTGTTCTTTGATTTCCTGGTTGATCCACAGATTCTTGAGCAGGATCGTCTTTAGCTTCCAAGTGTTTGATTTTCTTCTGAACTTTTTATGGTGGTTGAGTTCCAGTTTCACGGCAATGTGGTCGGAGAATATGCAGGGAATAATCTCAATCTTCTGGTATCGGTTGAGTCCTGATTTGTGACCTAGTGTGTGGTCTATTCTGGAGGAAGTTTCATGTGCACATGAGAAGAATGAGTATTCTGCTGTTTTTAGAGTGAAAAGTTCTGAATATATCTATGAGATCCATCCGGTCCAAGGTGTCATTCAAGGCTCTTGTTTCTTTGTTGATTTTCTGAAGAGGCACTTCTCCATAGAAGATATACAAATGGCTAACAGACACATGAAAAAATGTTCAGCGTCACTAGCTATCAGGAAAATTCAAATCAAAACCACACTGAGATACCACCTTACACCAGTCAGAATGGTCAAAATTAACAAGTCAGGAAACAACAAGTGTTGGAGAGGCTGTGGAGAAAGGGGAACTCTCTTACACTGTTGGTGGGTATGCAAGCTGGTGCAGCTGCCTTGGAAAACAGTGTGGAGATTCCTTAAAAGATTAAAAATAGAGCTACCCTATGACCCTGCAATTGCACTACTGGGCAAAGATACAGATGTAGTGAAAAGAAGGGCCATATGAACCGCAATGTTCATTGCAGCAATGGCCACAATTGCCAAACTGTGGAAAGAGCCAAGGTGCCCATCAACCGATGAATGGATAAAGAAGATGTGGTCCATATATACAATGGAATACTACGCCTCCATCAGAAAGGATGAATATCCAACTTTTATAGCAACATGGACTGGATTGGAAGAGATTATGCTGAGTGAAATAAGCCAAATAGAGAAAGTCAAGTACCACATGGTTTCACTTACTTGAAGTGCATAAGGGGTAATATAGAAGACAGTAGGAGAAGGAAAGTAAATAGGGTAATCCAGGGATATAAATAAAATAAGAGAGACTTTGTATACAGAAACAAACTTAGGGACTTGGAGGGAGGGGGTAGGAGATGGGAGAGCCTGGTGGTGGGTACTGAGGGCACCTATTGCAAGGAACACTGGGTGTGGGGAATAGGCAATGAATCTTGGAACACTGAAAAAAAATAAAAAATAAAATAAAATAAAATATTCCAGGACACAGAGAAATGAAAAGAATCTGTAATCACCAAACCAGCCCAGCAAGAAATATTAAAAGGGATCTTTTAAGTGGAGAGAGTCCAAAAGTAACAGACCAGAAAGGAACAGAGACAACACACAGAGGAAGTCACTTTACAGGTAATAACACAATGACACTAAATTCATATCTTTCAATAGGTACTGTAAATGTAAAAAGGATAATGTCCTAATTAAAAGAGACCAGGCATCAGACTGGATAAAAAAGCAAGACCCAAAATGTGCTGTCAGCAAGAGACTCATTTGAAACCCAAAGACACCACCAGATTTAAAGTGAGGGGGTGGAAAATGATTTATCATGCTAATGGACATCAAAAGAAAGCTGGGGTGGCAATCCTTATATCAAACAAATTAGATTTTAAACCAGACACTGTAATAAGAGATGATGAAAGAGACTATATCATAACTAAAGGGTCTACCCAACAAGATGACATAACAATTGTAAATATTTATGCCCTAACATGGCAGCATCCAATTATATAAGCCAGTTAATAACAAAATTAAAGAAACACATTGATAATAACACAATATGCACAAGGGATGTTAACACTCCACTGACTGTAATGGACAGATAAAGCTAAGCAGAAGTTCAACAAGCAAACAAGGGCTTTGAAAGACAAACTAGACCAGATGGACTTCACAGATATATTCACAGCATTCCACTGTAAAGCAACAGAATATACATTCTTCTCAAATGCATATGGAACATTCTCCAGAATAGATTTCATCCTGGGTCACAAATCAGGTCTCAACCACTACCAAAAGACTGGGAACATTCCCTGCATACTTTCAGAACACAAAGCTTTGAAACTTGAACTCAATCATAAGAAGAAATTTGAAAAGAACTCAAATACATGGAGACTAAAGAGCATCCTATTAAAGAATGAATGGGTCAACTAGGAAATTCAATGAATCTTGAGCACTAAAAAAATAAAATAAAATTTAAATTAAGGGGTGCCTGGGTGGATCCATTGTTAAGTGTCTGCCTTCGGCTCAGGTCATGATCCTGGAGTCCTGGGATCAAGCACTGCCTTGGGCTCCCTGCTCGACGGGAAGCCTGCTTCTCCCTTTCTCACTCCCCCTACTTGTGTTCCTTCCCTAGCTGTGTTTTTTTCTGTCAAATAAATAAAAATCTTTAAAAAAAATCAAATTAAAAAAATAGTAAGGAATTTTAAAAATTCATGGAAACGAATGAAAATGAAAACACAACTGTTCGAAACTCCTAGGAAAGGTGGTCCTAAGAGGTAAGTACATTAACAATACAAGTCTTTCTCAAGAAATAAGAAATGTCTCAAATACACAACCTAACCTTATACCTAAGGGAGCTGGAGAAAGAACATCAAATAAGGCCTAAACCCAGCAGGAGAAGAGAATAAAGATCACAGTAGACATCAATGAAATAGAAACCAAAAGAACAGTAGAATATATCAAAGAAACTAGAAGCTAATTTTTTGAAAAAATTAGTAAGATCAATAAACCCCTAGGCAGACTCATCAAAGAGAAAATAGGAAGGACCAAAATAAATAAGATCATGAATGAAGGAAGAGAGATCGCAACCAATACAGAAGAAATACAATAAGAACGTATTATGAGCAATGTTATATGCCAACATATTGGGCAATCTGAAAGAAATGGGTGCATTCTTAGAGTTATATCAACTACCAAAACTGAAAAAGAAATAAATAGAAAATGTGAAAAGACCCATAACAAGGAAATTGAAGCAGTAATCAAAAATCTCCCAACAAACAAGAGTCCAGAGCCAGATGGCTTTGTAGGGGAACTCTACCAAACATTTACAGAGGTATTAATACCTATTCTTTTGAAGCTGTTTCAAAAAATAGAAAGGGAAGGAAAACTTCCAAATGCTTTTTATGAAGCTAGAATTACCTTGATCCCAAAGTCAGACAAAGACACCACCCAAAATGAGAATTATGGATGCAAAAATTCTCACCAAGATACTCGCCAATAGGATCCAACAGTACATTAAAAAGATTATTCACTGCAACCAAGTGGAAATTATTTCTCGGCTGCAAGAGTGATTCAACATCTTCAAATCAATCAACATGATATACTATATTAATAAAAGAAAGGAGAAGAACCAGATGATCCTCTCAATAGATGCAGAAAAAGCATTTGACAAAGTACAGCATCCCTTCTTGGGTAAAGTTTTCCACAGTGTAAGATGGAGGGAACATACCTCAGTATCATAAGTCATGTATGAAAAACCTACAGTGAATATCATTCTCAAGGGGGAAAAACTGAGAGCTTTTCCCCTAAAGTCAGGAACACAGCAGGGATGTCCACTCTTACCACTGTTTTTCAGTATAATACTAGAATACCTAGCCTCAGTAATAAGAGAACAAAAAGAAATAAAAGGCATCCAAATCAGCAAAGAAGTCAAACTCTCGCTCTTTGCAGACAACATAATATTCTATGTGGAAAACCCAAAAGACTTCACCCCAAAATTGGTAGAACTCAACAGGAATTCAACAATGTGACAGGATATAAAATAAAAGCATAGAAATCAGCTGCATTTCCATACACTTAAAATGAGACAGAAGAAATAGAAATTAAAGAGGCTATCCCATTTACAACTGCACCAAAAACCGTAAGATACCTAGGAATAAACCTAACCAAGGAGGTAAAGGATCTGGACTCTGAAAACTACAGAACACTCATGAAATAAATTGAGGAAGACACAAAAAATGGAAAAACATTCCATGCTCATGAACGGAAGAATAAATATTGTTAAAATGTTTATGCTACCTAGACAATGCAATCCCTATCAAAATACCATCAACTATTTTCACAACGTTGGAACAAATAACCCTAAAAGTCACATAGAACCAGAAAAGATCCCAAATAGCCAAAGGAATGTTGAAAAAGAAAACCAAAGCTGGTGGCATCATGATGCCGGACTTCACGCTCTACTACAGAACTGTAATCATAAAAACAGTATGTAACTGGCATAAAAACAGATACATAGATTAATGGAATAGAATAGAGAACCCAGAAATGGACCTTCACCTCTGTGTTCAACTAATCTTTGACAAAGCAGGAAGGAATATTCAATGGAAAAAAGTCTCTTCAACAAATGGTATTGGGAAAATTGGACAGCCATACACAAAAGAAAAAAATAACTGGACATTTCTTTATACCACATACAAAAATAGAATCAAAATGGATGAAAAACCTAAATGTGAGATAGGAATCCATCAAAACTCTAGAGGAGAACACAGGCAGCAACCTCTGTAACCTCAGTTGCAGCAATTTCTTCCTAACACATCACCAAAGGCAAGGGAAACACAAACAAAAATGAACCATTGGGACTTCATCAAGACAAAAAGTCTTTGCACTGCAAAGGAAACAGCTGACAAAACCAAAAGAGAGCTGACAGAATGGGAGAAGATATTTGCACATCTTATCAGATAAATGGCTAATATTCACAATCTATAAAGAGCTTATCAAACTCAACATCCAAAGAACAAATAATCCAATCAAGAAATAGGCAGAAGACATAAACAGACATTTCTCCAAAGAAGACATAAAAATCGCCAACGGACACATGAAAAAATCTCAACACCACTTGACATCAGGGAAATATATATCAAAACCACAATGAGATACCACCTCATACCAGTCAGATGGCTAAAGTTAACAAGTCAGGAAATAACAGATGTTGGTGAGGATGCAGGGAAAAGGGAACCCTCCTCTTACACCTTTGGTGGAAACACAAGGTGGTGTAACTGCTCTGGAAAATAGTATGGAGGTTGCTTCAAAAATTGAAAATAGAGCTACCCTCTGATGTAGCAACTGCACTACTGGGGATTTACCCCAAAAATACAAATGCAGTGATCTGAAGGGGCACCTGAATCCCTAATATTTATAGCAGCAATTTCCACAAAAGCTAAACTATGATTAGAAACAAGAAGTCCACTGATGGATGAATAGATAAAGAAGGTGTAGTATATAAATACAATGGAATACTACTTAGCCATCAAAAATGCAATCTTACCATCTACAACAACATGGATCAAACTAGAGTGTATTATGCTAAGCAAAATAAAGCAATCAGAGAAAGATAATTATAATATGCTCTCACTCATATGTAGAATTTAAGAAACAAAACAGAAGATCACAAGGGAAGGAGAGGAAAAAATAAAACAAGATGAAATCAGAGAGTAACACAAACCAAAAGAGACACTTAATCACAGGAAATAAACAGGGCTGCTGGAGGGGAGGAGAGTAGGGTGATGGGGTAACTGGGTAATGGAAATTAAGGAAGTCATGTGATGTAATGAGCAGTGGGTATTATATAAGACTGATGAATCCCTGACCTCTATCTCTGAAACTAACAAAGTGTTTATATGTTAATTAACTGAACTGAAATTTAAAAAAAAATTCTGAATAACTATTTTTTAAATACCTCCTCAAAAAACCTGAAACACAAAAAACTGTAGATGTTAATCACCCAGGTCTACATGAACAGATTAACCACATTCTTCTTCTTCTTCTTCTTTTTTTTTTATGTTTCTGCTACATGATTTTCAACTCAATAGTTCCATATATGTTTTTGGGTAGAGGAGAGGGGAGTAGAGAAAACAGGAAGTGATAGTTACAACACTGGTAGAAATGTAAAGACAGAGTTACTGTTCAGTTTCTGAAATTTCCAAAAGAGAATTTTTTTTTAAGATTTTATTTATTTATTTGACAGAGAGAAACACATCCAGAGAGGGAACACAAGCAGGGGGAGTGAAAGAGAGAGAAGCAGGCTTCCAGCAGAGCAGGGAGTCCAATGTGGGGCTCGATCCCGGGTCTCCAGGATCCATGACCTGAGCCGAAAGCAGCCGCTTAACCAACTGAGCCACCCAGGCGCCCCTCCAAAAGAGAATTTTGATAGATTTTCAAGCCAGGCATAGGAATAGAGATAGTAGTAGTAGTAGTAGTGTAACTATTGATTCCTTTATGGTAGCATTTAGTTGTTAAGAAGCAGGCATCATAGATTAGATCAGACAGCACTATGTAAAGGAGAATCAGATAAGAGAAAAGATTGAAAATTTACTTTTCTAATGTGAGTAGATGAAAAATTGAGAAAGGTGACAGAAGAAACAATGACAAGACTCTCATTTTCTTCTTTCATTACTCTGCCTGAAGCTGGGTCTAAAAATGAATATGACTTGAGTAAAAAAAAAAAAAAAAAAAAGATAATTTGGGAGACCTCAACAGTGTGAACACTTTTTCCACACTCTAATATGTGGACTCCAGCCATGTTAAATAATCCTAGTGGTATCTATGACTAAGCAGAAAAAGAAGACAATATTAATATTTATCTTTCCAGAATGGCCCTTTATTCTGTTCTAGTATGAGTGGGTCTTAGAAGCATTTGAGACATTATTCAAGGGAATTTTCAGAGAGGAGTAGTCACAGAGGATCCTTTAGAAGCTAAGAGGGGACCCACTTGTCTAGTTGAGAACAAACGGAACTCAAAATCAGACCTTGGCCACATGTGTGAAGAAGGCTTTGTACACCAAGAAGAGGAAAATACAAAGCAGCCAAGCAAGTCTGCAGGACACTGACAAGCATAAAGCAAGAGAGCCCAGCTCACAAACTACTGTCTTTATCACAAATGCCAACTGGTTGCACAGTGACAATGATGTTTCTGGGAGGTACCTTGAGATCTGATAACTTCTTATTTCCAGTGCCATAAGAGACTATTATTTCTTCTCTATCCATTCCTTTCTATTTGCTATGTATCCTGAAAAGAATGTGAAATTTAAGAACTTGAATCTTTTTACTTGAAAATCTGAACATTTTGAACAAGAATTGTTTGTCTTACCACAGTTTCAAGTTACCCCTAAGAAGAGAATAAGTGGTTTCTGATTAAGATCAATTTAGACAAATGTAGAAACTAAATTTTTTTCAGTACAGCTGTAAGTATATTTTCTACTTGACTAAAGAAATTTTTTAAAAATATTTTATTTATATATTTGACAGAAACACAGCTAGAGAGGGAAAACAAGCAGGGGTGTGAGAGAGGGAGAAGCAGGCATCCCGCCGAGCAGGGAGCCGGATGCCGGGCTTGATTCAGGGACTCTGGGATCATGACCTGAGCTGAAGGCAGATGCTTAATGACTGAGCCACCCAAGCACCCTAGAAGAAAATTTTTTTTATTTCTTTTGATTGCCCCATCAGTAAATGGCACTGAAAGAACAGTAGACTTGGAGTTGAGATATGGTTTGTATTAGCAGTTCTTCAATTTACTAATTTTGGATATGCCGGTCAATTTATACTGCCATCCCCACTACATTAACCATTGCTGAAAACTCAATATAAATAGCAGGTAAAAATGACTTGTTTACCATGATGCAATAAAAAAGTGAAAAATATTATAAATAGCCTTATATCTGTTTTCTCAATTTTCTCCTCTTTGTTTCTCTACCTTTTTTATCCAATTATATATACATTTAGTCCCAACTTAAATCTGCTAATGTTTACTAACATTAGCCTATACTCATATTGTAGACTAAAAAATATTACATTTAAAAAAAAACTAATGTTTTGGAATTTTGGAAATATCACTTAATTTTGGAAATTAGTCCACAGCCTTCATTCCTCTGCTTCATGGGCCTGGTCTTATACTATTTCTTCTTCTGGGGACCAACAATATTATTAAACAATATTCTACCTGGGGCACCTGGGTGGCTCAGTTGGTTAGGCGACGGCCTTTGGCTCAGGTCATGATCCTGGAGTCCCAGGATTGAGCCCTGCAGCGGGCTCCCTGCTCGGTGGGGAGCCTGCTTCTCCCTCTCTTTCCTCCCCTGCTTGTGTTCCTTCTCTAGCTGTGCTTCTCTCTGTCAAATAAATAAAATAAATCTTAAAAAAAAATATTCTACCTAATTCACCTAACTTCTGTGTTTTAGTCATCCATCTTTTCCCCTTACTGTGTCTGCTACATTGTTGAATATTCACACATTTGGGGGAGGAAATGAAATGAGTTAATATAAAACAACATATTAATAATCACAGGTAGACTGAGCAGTTTATTACAACATTTTGTTATGTTAAGCAGAGACTTTTAAAGGCTTCAATAATGGAGTTTCATTCCATTGTTCTCAAATAAAATTACATTTTCTTCTGTAGTCATGTAGATAATTCATAATAGGATTCATAATTCCATAGCTATATTACATATAATTCATAATTAATCAATTACTCTTCCTCCTCTATGATAACCTTTTTGGAATTTTACATGTACATTTTTCTATAATCCTCAAAAATATGTTAAATATTCTAAATTCAAACACATGAAGAAATTCTACACAGCTTTGTTTTAAAGACAGGTATTGCACCAAAAACCAAAGCAGTTTTAAACGATGTCATCAAAGGACATGTTCACTTCTGGGCACATTTTCTCTTCTCTTTTCACTTTCAGGTTATCCTGAGACCAAATCCCTTCATTCGCAGATTTGAGAATCAATCAGAATTCTCTTTCAGCTAAGTTTCACTTAATATCTCTTATCCATAACTCGATGCAAAGTCTAGGCAAAGGCAATCAGTGCTAGAGAGGCCACAGACTTGCACTGCATTGTGCTCAGCAACAGTGGAAAGTCTAGTAATGCTTTTGGCTTCTGTTGCTAAAACTGAAGGAACTGTAACTTACTAAACATGATGCTGTTGTAAATAAAATACAGTGCAGAAACAGGTACTAAAGAGATGCTTCTGTTTGACCCTGGTGGTTGACAGTACAACAGGACTATGTAGTCAGTGGCAGTGCAAATGAAACTGAATGTAATACAGAAGACAATTTACTTAGGTGGAAGGAGTTCGGGGAGATGTGTAAAAATTAAAAATGAAGGACCATATCACCCCTGTGAAAGTAAGTGTAATATATTTTAATTATATTTATATGAAGGAAAGATCTCAATATAATAATTTCTTATAAAGTGTTTAATGTTTTAGGAAAAAACAAAAATGTTAAGTCTTAACATAGAAAAAAATGCATTTTGTTTTATGCATTAATTACGTGATCTCACCAAATGAGTAAAATGATCTGTAGTATAAGTTAAATTTTTGGTCACCATCAATTCATTATTTTTAGTGTATATTTATAAGTACATCTAAGATATACACCTTCAAAATATAAGACTGAGTATAAGTAAATTCTCATAATTTGCAGTCCAGTCCTAGATTGTTAGCTTTATGAAAAATTTCAGGGTGGTCTTAGGTTTTTAGCAAGACAAGAGTTTTTTTTTACTGTTTAATATACATGTAATATTATGAAATTAATTTAACACTTAACTGCATAGTTCTTCTATAACGGGAAGAGTGTGTGTGTGTGTGTGTGTGTGTGTGTGTGTGTGTGTGTGTGTGTAGACATTCTGTGATTTTTATTTCTTATTCTTGGATACTTAATTTTGCATGTTATCATCACTCATGGTTTATTAGCCTTGAAGTAGTTTACTATTAATGTGACTCCTTGTTGGGATATATTCTAGCATGTGTACTTCCTGCAGCAAGCCTACAAACCATTTCACATATGTAGGATTTAGCACAGGCATACAAAATGTGATTGGAACTTAAGCATAAAAATCAATTCACAGTCCCTAATAACACTGTCCACAATTTCAATTATATCATGCAGATAATGATAAATTGATAAGGTCATCTTTTGAAACCTCTAACATTTAGTGACACATATTAATTCTTTCACTGAATAAATAATCAAGTGTTGCTTTATGTGAAGTTCTGGAGATACATCAGTGTGTAAAACTTACTATAGATAGAAATATACAGGCAAATACATAATAATCTATTTAGCATTATGCTAGAAATATATGTGTATCATTAAAGTTCATGGAATGAATAATCCAAATTGTTATTCATAATAAGCTCTAAGCTTGAACTTGAAGCACAGGCAGGCAAATTTATAAACGGCAATTTCTTCCTCACATCTCTTCTTCCTTTTCACCATACTCTTTACCTCCTTAATAGTAGATGATAAGTTTTAAAATGTGAGAAATAGGGAAACTGCAAATCTCAATAGTTCAGTAAGGCCAGAGCACAGAGTAGGTACGGGAAGTAAATAAAAATAAAAATGTTAGTTGAAAACAATATAGTTCACCAACTGAACCAAGTTTGTAAATATATGAAATATATGTGCTAGTTAAAAAAAAAATAGTGTTTTGTCTAGTGTTTAAATAAAACCTGTCCAAACAATTTTTGTTTTGAGAAACCAAGACATACTTTCTGCATTTAATTATTCTAAAAATGAACAAACAAAAGCATAAAGCTTTCCTAGACCAGTCATATATGAGAAGAAGCAAAATAAAAGCAGAGCACACTGTATTCATGTTGAGGGATAGTTTATTTGCTTTTTTAGGCTTTCCTTTACTAATTCCCATCACACACTCCATCCATATCCCCAGTAAAATGAACTTCTAACCCCTTTAGCTCTGTTCACTTGTCCCGACCCACAGGTAGTCAACGGAGACCCTAGAGGGGGAGTGAGAATGATAGGACAAGAGACACGAGAGATGGAGACAAGACAGGATTCTGATCAAGTCTCGTTTATTGGCAAGTTCAAGGGAGTAATTATAGGGCAGGCAGCAAGGGGAGTTTCTCTAGCAGGCAGCTCAAGTAAGTAAAA
The DNA here is from genome assembly GCA_004023965.1 of Spilogale gracilis. Lineage (NCBI taxonomy): Eukaryota > Metazoa > Chordata > Mammalia > Carnivora > Mephitidae > Spilogale > Spilogale gracilis. The sequence goes on from PITA01009802.1 coordinate 57,706, forward strand.
CACAAAAATTAGAGATAGCATAGTGAAACATACTGCTAGCCATCAGTGGCATTCCAGTATGAGCTGTTTCAGGGAGTAAAGCTTGCACAAAAACAGCTTATCAGAAGCTGGGCGTAAATGGCCTTGCCAGTCAGCAGCCGGGAGCAGGTGGGCCTCGCCAAGGTCCGGCTTCCCACATTCACTACAAGGGCACAGGCTATCTTTATTTTCTTCACAGATATGCAAATGAAGTACCTAATCAATAAGTATGTTCTGAATGCATGAGTGAATATATGAAGGACTGAAGTAGCTTTAAATGATATTATGGTTGCGGGGTATACCATTTACAGGACATTGGTCATGCCTTCCTCTTTTATAGAAGTCATTTTTTTATATAGTGAAATTCATAGATCTTAAATATAAAACCGAGAAGTTTGACAAGAGTATTTCCAAGTAACCAATAATTTCATATTTCCATTAATGCAGAATGTTTCTTTGTGTCCCATTCCAATTGATTCACCATCCAGAAAAAAGCAGTATTTTTCTTAACTGATTAGTATTTTCAGTTCTTGAAAGTCATATAAAAGGAATCCCAGTAAAATACTCTTTACAGTAGGACTTATTTTTCTTGACTTGAAAATCAAATATCTGTCAAATACTGGCACTAATTATGCAATGATGAACGAAGCACAGAATCTGCCTTCATAAAATTTGGTTTCTAATCGAGGAAACAATTAATCTAATATCAATGTAGACTAATACAAAATTTCATGCTGTGATAAGTACCTTTAGAATTTCAGGAACTGAAATAAAGTTTATGCATATCAATAATAAATGATTGAAGATAGTGGTTAAAAATAAGGTCAAAAAAAGATACACAGGACAAGATCACACAGATTATATTAAGGATTTCTGTTTGTTTTATCTTAAGTACAATTAACTCCAACAAAATTTAAGAAAAAAAGTAACACGGTCAAATTGGTGGAATTTGGCCACCAATTGGTGGAAACAGGTGGAAGCTACTGTCCTAGTCACATGTTTCCAAATTGATTGATTTTCCTTCTATACAAAGAATCTTTTAAATCACTTGCCTTCTTGTTTTATCATCTTGATAATTTTTCTGAGGTAAGGTTCACATTTATATGTAAAAAAACTTGTTTTTCTTTAATTTTGAGCTTATTCTTAATGTTTTTCCTGTTTTTCTTCTTCAATTTTATTTTTTATGTGTCTGATAGGTTATTTTTCATCTTGACTAATATGAATAATTTCAGTATTACTGTCAAAAGCTGGCTTTCCAACCACTATAAACACAACCTGCTAGTAAGACAAAACTTGCTTACTGTGTAAGGGATAAAACACCCCAAAATTTTTGGTGTTTGGTAGAGGGGAAGGGGATGTCAGAATTTTTCTGAGGATTATAAGTTTGGCTTAAAATAATTTTTCTTAAGATTTTATTTATTTATTTGACAGAGAGAAAGAGAGAGCAAGTACAAGTACAAGTAGGAAGAGTAGCAGGCAGAGGGAGAAGCAGGCTGCCCACTGACCAGAGAGCCCAAAGCAATGCAGAGCTGGATCCTGGAATCCTCAGATAGTGACCTGAGCTGAAGGCAGATGCTTAACTGACTAAGCCACCCAGGTGCCCCAAAACAATTTTCTTAAGGGGAGAGGAAGCTTTATTAGGATCAGTTAAGGATCATTATACAATAGCCCAGGATTTGACAGAAACAGTCAGATGAAGATTTCAAGGCAAGAGACTGACAGAAATTCAGAGCAAAGTGAACTGCCTATTGAGAGGTTTATATGACTTCCTGGAAGTTACTGTGATGAACAATCAAACCATTTGCTTGGATAGAAGATACCTGACAAAATAAAGTCATGTTAATGAAAGAAGAAACAGCAAAATCATGCTAATTAAGAGAGAGAAAGAAGACAACTTTATACTAATATAGACAAAAACATATGGTTTTGGTTCTTGGTGTCAATGCCAGAAGTTATTCTCCAGTTTTTCTTCTTCTCTCCTCTATCTCTCCTCTGTCCACTTTCCATAAATACAGAATATCACTGATAATACCATGTATATCAACCCTTCAAAGTCAGCTCACAAAGGTGATTAATCCAGGTTTTGTTTCCAACCTCTTCATAGTCTAAGTTAATTCTGTGATTCAGTTCATATTTGGAGATTATAAAGCAACCTAATGAGGCAGGGACTGAGAAATACTTTTTTAATTCCTTAATAAAATAGCTAAAATACTTAAGATTAAATAGTGTTATAATTTATATTCTTAAAAAGGGGTGAAGTTATTTTCAAATATAATTATTATTTATTCAAAGGACAGACAAGAAAAGAATTGAAGGAATCTGGTTTAATAGAATTTCAAGTAGTATGGTACCTAAAGCTGGAATACATATTTTGAGACTCTAGAATCTCTTCATAGTACCAATTATTCACATTTACACTTATTGTGGCCAGAATATATTTGATCATTCTAACACATATACCAGCTTTTTAAAATTACTTCAATTTTATAATTAATTTTGGAAATAGTCTAATTTTTCTTGTCAGACATTTCAGATCATAAAACATATGGCACTGTTGTTGTTTAGATAAAGTAAAAGATAATATGCTATTATATGGTTATTACATAAATAGAGTTACTTAAGTCCCAGTAGGAGATTTTCTAGGTCAGGGTAGTATATTATCAGTGGTTTTAAATATAAGGATATATTTGAGCAGCAAAATAACAGTAGTATCTTGAAAATTAATAATATCTTTATTTTGTTGAAACCTGAAATTTGAATATGACACCAATCAAGAAAGAATTACTTTCAGGTTTAGTACTTAATTCCTACCATGAAAAAAGCTGTTTACATTAAGAGAATATGTTTTCTAAAGTTAATATTTTTCTAGAGACACCCAAATGCTTACTTATATATAATGTGAGAAAATAATACTCTTTACTACTTTCCTAAGTACGTTCATCTTTATACCATATTTGGTGCTCTGGTATATATAATTTGGGCTAACAATATAATTTTTATAATTTAATGAGTCTTTGCATTTTCTCACTTCAGTAGCAATGCACTTAATGTCTAGAAAAATTAGTGTTTTTCTATCACATTTCTTAGTTTTATGTTTTATGTAATTATACATTCCAGAAAGGGCAAGCTCAGAATTTCCTATTTGTAGCCTGACATTCTTTGTCAATGTTAGATATTTTGTCTGAAAACAACACATGATATTACTTTGAGTGTGCAATATGCATTTTAACTGTACTTCTGACAAGTTGTCTTTTAACAAAGAGGCCTGAAAGAAAGCAGAGGAAGAGATATTCTTGAGGACAGTGTCCCCCAAAAGTCCTAACATTATAATTTTAAGCTGTGTTAACATATGTTTGAAGCATTTAGGACACAAGAAAATATGAATTACTGGGCATTGTGAGTATATCTAATTTGATAATTGAACGGAAGGGGACCTACTGCTTAGTACAACTAGAAGAAGAGATCAAAAGTATATATAATGTATGGTTTAACATTCTTAGTGATGACAGCATAAAGCAGGCAAGGAAGAGGCAGTGGACTAACATCTCAACAAATAAATAGTAATCAGCATCAGAAGGGCCATATGCACCCCAATGTTCATAGGAGAATTGGCCACAATCACCAAACTATGGAAAGAGCCAAGGTGCCCTTTAACAGATGAATGGATAAAGAAAATATGATCCATATATACAATGGAATATTATGCCTCCATCAGAAAGGATGAATATCCAACTTTTGTAGCAACATGGAAGGGACTGGAGGAGATTATGCTGAGTAAAAAAAGCCAAGCAGATAAAGTCAAGTATCATATGGCTGCATTTATTTGTGGAGCATAAGGAGTAACATGGGGGCATTAAGAAAAGGAAAGGAAATGTGAACTGGGGTAAATCAGAGAGAGATGAAGCATGAGAGACTTTGGACTCTGAGAAACAAACTGAGGATTTTGGAAGGGCGGGGTTGGGAGGATGGGTGAGCCTGGTGATGGTTATTAAGGAGGGCATGTATTGCATGGAGCACTGGGTGTGATACATAAACCATGAATCTTGGAACACTGAAAAAGTAAGATAAATTATTATTTAAAAAAATAAAGATAACTGCCAAAACTAAAAAAAAAAAAAAAAAAGAACACTGCCTTTCTGATTTACAGGCAAGGAGCAATTTATGAGCAGGGAATAGTATTTAGATGTCTGTTATAGGCTGCAACGGGCCTATGATACTCAGGGATATAAGCTGAAAATAAATCTATGGGCTAAGAAACTTGCCAAGGTCACTTCAGTCTTTCTTTAGTCAATTATTCAACAAATTTTAAATTAGTAAATCACATGTGCCTAGTCTTACCCAAGGTGTTGGGGATTAGTTTTACATTCATTGGGATACTACAATTCAATTCTGGTAGTAAACACCCAGAGTTAGGCAGACCCCACAAATTAAGGACTTGGTCCTACACTAGACTGCCCCTTTTTCAGATGCCAGCCATAAACTGGGTTCCCAGCCCACCTGCCCTTCTCACCAAATGTCTACAAATCTTAGGGTTTTCTACAATTCCCTTAAGGTTATACAACTGTGAGAATAACTCACAGATATCATGGAAGCTCTATACTTATTATTACAGTTTTACTATGAAAGATACAAATCAGACCAGCCAAATGAAGACAAATACAGAGCAAAATCTTAAAGGGTCCAGAATGCAAAGCTTTCTTGCCCTCTCCCAGTGCAATCAAGGTGTACCATCTTCCTTGATTTACCTTATTAGTGTAAACTCGAAGGTGATCCAAAGGACTCATAAATTTAAAAAAAAAAAAAAAAAAAAAAAAAAAGATGATTTCTATCTAGAAATTCCAAGGGTTTTAGAAGACAGATGCCAGGAGCCAGAGACGAATATCACACATATTCTTTACAGTAGGAATAAAACAGAGAACTAGGAAGACCCGGTTTTCATTCTCATGGAGTTTACATTCTAATGTGATGGATGAAAGGATGGACGGATAACAGACACACAGACATGTAGGCAGATATAGATAGACATAGATAAACAGATGAATGTATATTTTTTTGGTAGCTACTTTATTTACATTCTGAGGTCCAGGAAGGCATCTCTGAGAAAAAAATATATAAGCTGAGATCTGAGCAATAATGAAGATGATCAAGGAAAGATCTAAGAACACTGTAGACAGAAATAATAGTTAGACAAGGCTCTAAACCAGAAAGAAAAAAAAAAAAAAAAAAACACCTCCCACCTGCCTCTCAATTTAGAGGACCCATTACTTCTTCTCTACTAACAAAACTGAAATAGAATACAATAGTTAAAAGTGTGGGCTCTGAGGTCTGTGGGGATTTAGGTTTGTCATGGTCTATGATTTGGGTAAGATAAGCCCTTTTTTATGCTTCATTTCCTCAAATGTAAATTGGATATCGTAATACTTCAAAATATTCAAGCAACAATTAAAGCTAGGAAACAAATGTTTACAAAGAGAAAAGGACTGCAATCCATAGCTATAACCCAAGACAACAGAAACCAATAAAGGTAAAGAAAGGCATTTGTAAAAATGCAAGAATTAAGCAACTCTAGGAATATATTTCATCCACAAAAATACTGATTAGAAAAGGACTCTGATCAAATAACAAATAAACAAAACAAGTATCTTACAAAAAAGTAACATGAAAAAGTAGAAATAGTGACTATATAAGGACAAAAATGGAGTGTTTGTATTAAAAATCATCAGATGAGAATTCTTGAAACAGACTAGGTATACTTTGAGGAAAACTTTAATAACAGAATAGAAGTAAATATAAAATTGGAAAGAATGTTGACAAAAGGGAAAAAAGTATTCTGAATTTTTTATTCAGAGTGAAGTAGGAAGAATAGAGGAAAGACAGAAATCTTCAAAATGGCGCACCTTGTGGGATTTGAAGACAGTGGAAAAGTAAAGTACCCTGGTAAGAGATAGATTTTTGCTTTATATAAGGATAGTGTCTTAGTCTGTCTCAATTGTAACAAAATGATATGGACTGGGTGGCTTATAAGCAGTATAAATGTATTACTTATGGTTCTAGAGGATAGACGACCAGGGTATTGGCATGAGCAAGTTCTAGCAAAGACCCTCTTCTGGGATTCAAATAGTTAACTTCTCAGTATGTCCTCATGTGCTGAAAGGGGGCAAAGGGACTCTCTCAGGTCTCCTTTATAAGAATATTAATCTCATTAAAAGACATTAAACACATTCTTCAATATATGGAAGAATACAAAATAGATATTCCACCTCCCTTGTAAGAAAGGACCCACAGCTCCCAATACATTCATATCGTGCACTAGGATTTCAACATAGGAATTTTGGTATAGCACAAACATTCAGGCCACAGCAGAAAATAAAATGTATCTAATTATAGTAAAGCTTCATGGAATGCAAACTGGTAAAGCCACTCAGGAAAACAGTATAAAGTTTCCTCAAAAACTTAAAATAGAACTACCCTATGACCCAACAATTGCATTACTAGGTATTTCCTCAAAGGACACAAAAATATGGACTTGAAAGGATACATGCTCCGGATGTTTACAGCAGTGTTATCAACAACAGCCAAATTTTAAAGAGCCCAAATGTCCATCAAGTGATGAACAGATAAAGAAGAGGTATACACACACACACACACACACACACACACACACACACACACAAACACAATGTAATATAATTCAGGCGTAAAAAGAATGAAATCTTGCCATTTATAACAACATGGATGGAGCTAGAGAGTGGTTTTTTTGTTTTTGTTTTTGTTTTTTTTTTTCTTTTGGAGCTAGAGAGTATTATACTAAGCCAAATAAGTCAGATAAAGACAAATACCATATGATTTCATTCACAAGTGGAATTTAAGAAACAAAAGAACTTGGGGGGGCAGGGAGAGAGCAAAACCAAGAAAACAGACTCTTTACTATAGAGAACAAACTGAGGGTTACTGGAGAGGAAGTGGGAAGGGGGTTAAGTGAAATTTGTGACAGGGATTAAGAAGGACACTTGCAGTGAGCACAGGGTGTTGTACGTAAGTGTTGAATAACTAAAGTCTACACAAAACTAACATTACACTGTATGTTAACTAACTGGAATTTGAATAAAAAATTGAAATGTTAAAAAAAAAGTCCATATCCCGAAGTTGTACATTTTGGGGGAAGGCTTGCTCTGAACCCCTTCAGAATTCAAGCATATAGTATATCCTATTAGCAAACTGAATAAAAAGCAACCATAGTAATCCAGCAGTAAGATAATAAAAGAACAAAAAAAATATGAAAAAGTAAATATGGTAAGATTGAAGAAATAAAATTGCATGGCAGTTGTTACAACTGAAGTTGAATAACTATATTCTTATTCTTCCACTCCTTTAAAAAATGAGTATGTTTTATTAAAAAGGGAAAGGAAGCTTCGGGAAGCAAGGAACAAAAGAACCTCTTAAAACCAAAATAAAATGAATAAGAATTTCCAAAAAAAGTTAATAAAGGGACAACAGGCAAATGCAAATAAAAATAATTGGCCATAATCACATCAAACTGGTTGGTAAGGAAGGAGATTATATAACGATGAAAGTTACAAAAGACAAAAAAGCTTATATACACATAGGCACCAAAAAAATGTACCCACTAAATATATAAATCAAAATATATTGGAAATTAGGGGAGATCTAGTTGGCAAAAGTAAGTATGAGTATCAAGAAACTCAAAGATAAAATTAGTATATTTGATTTAATAAATACGAGGTAAACTGTTGCTCAGTATAGCATATATAATTCTCATGTGATTTTTTGCAAAAACATATCTCATTCTTGGACACAGAAAAAATTATAATCACTACTGTCATCACCATGACCACCAACAACATAACAATAACAATAAGAAAATTGTACAGGCCATACTTTTTTTTAACACAGTGTGATGTGTAAAATAGTCACTAAAAATTATGTTTCTAACTGGGAAATTAAGAGACACAATAGTTATTAACCACTCAGATAACTGAGTGAACTCAAAATATCTAGAAATGTTTAAAAATGACCATACTTCATACTAAAACTAAGTAATAGTAAATGTTATATTTATAGCAAATTAAGAAGGACACTTGCAGTGAGCACCGGGTGTTGTACGTAAGTGTTGAATAACTAAAGTCTACACAAAAAAGGGGGTACCTGGATGGCTGGTTGGTTAAGCATCTCTCTTTGGCTCAGGTCATGATCTTGGGGTCCTGGGATCTAGTCCCACATTGGGCTCTCTCCACTCAGTGGCAAGTCTGCTTCTCCCTCTCCCTCTGTGATCTCTTTCACACTTGCTCTCTCTCAAATAAATAAAATCTTACCAAAAAAAAAAAGTCTAAGGCAAATTAATGGCATTATACCTTCATTATCAAGAAATAAAGAAAAAATTAAAAGAATTTAGTATTCATCTGTGATGTAATTTCTTATTTGACTTCCCCAATATTCAATCCTGATCCCTTTTTTCCTTGACCACATTGACTTAAGAGGCTAGAAATAAATATGCTAACTCTTCTCACCTTCCTTGTTGTTAAGGGGTCCATGCCCACACGTTTTGACCAATGACACATTAGCAGATATCTTCTGGATAGAAGATAGAAATACTCTTCTTCTGTTCTGATAAAAATGAGCAGATATTGCCACAACTGCCCCTTCCCAACATACTCCAGCTTTGAATGCAAACTGATGCCAAGATCATATCCAGCTATAGTATGATCATAAGACTGTCATGAATATGTGACAGAGAAAACAGTTAAAAAAAAAAATAAAAAGGCCTGTTATACCTTGACTTTCACAGAGGATATATGTCAAGCGAAGCTGTGGTGGTAGCACCAAAGGTAGGATCATTCATATGGTAGTGTATAATGGTTACTTCTAGCTGCTTTTAGCCAAGTGTTCAAAAAAGAGGTATGAACTCAAAGTTCTGAAAGCAGTTGAAAGCACAGAAAGAAAATAAAACTTTGCTAAGAGATATATTCTCCACATGTGGCCAGCAGTGTAAGTGATTTAGGGTCCCATAATTTGCGGGCCTGCTGGGTTTCAAAAAGACAATATGTGTACCCCAAATTGCAACTAGTCAAAGAAGCAAAGAAATAACTTACACAACGGGAGATAAGATTGATAAAATTAGGGAGCAGGTGGCAGAGGGAGGATACAGGAAGGTACCTCTTCACCTTAAGGCTATCATTTCAAACTGCCTCAGGGTAATAGCCACTATGGGAAGGGAAAGAGATCTAGATAGAATAAAGAGGCCAGTTAGCTAAAAGATAAGAAACTTTAAAGACTATGTTTAAGCAAAATCCTTAGCTATCATTACTTTTACAGGAGATGACTGGAAGCAAGCATCCTTAAAACATAATGCCTTTTTAAAGAAACTATTTTGCAAAAGTAACAGCATTTCTGGACTACAACAATCTATAACTCTTCATCACTTATTACAAAAGCTGAGCATTTGTAAGGCATTCTTCTCAGAGTTCATCTCCTATGGCCAAGGGATAAAAAAGATAAGAAAGATCATTCCAATGTTACAAACAGCAGTCAAGGATAATGAATAATAGATTGCTAGATGGCAAAAACAAGTTTGCAGTTTGTGCAGGTGGGAAGGTGAAGAAAGGTACCTATCTCATGAATTTATCTGGATACGAGATTTCTTACTTTTCCTCTCCATCACGAAGTGGCAGGCGCTAGGCATCATTGATTGCTATGTATTTCTCATTCTTCCTTTTCCTAAAGGGTACTTTTTTTTTTGGTTATCCTTTTCCTCTTTAAATATTGTACTGCCAATGTGTCAAACAAAGATATAATATCCTTTGGGTATGGAAAACTAGAACATGAGGAGCCATATGTAGACCACGATGACAGAAGTACAACTAACGAAGATGTACTGAACTTTAAACCGGTGCGGTAACAAAATGGGAGTTGGTTGAAACAAATATATACCTAACACTACCCTCACCCTCAGCTTAACTAAACTTTCCACAGACTTCATCCTGACTGGAGGGTTCTGATCACTTTAGAAAACCTACAGCTATAAATATTTCTCTGCCTCTTTGAGACACAAATATTTTTAAAAGCCTTTGGCCACTTTAACAAACCAAAAATGTCTTTCTCAAAGACCAGGGAATTATCCTTTTGAAATGTAATCATAAAAGAAGATAATGCTCCTACCTTCCATCCCTTTGGAAGGAGGATAAGAGCCCAACTTCTCTGGGGTACTTCGCTCCAAATTGTAAAACCATCTTCTGTTATGAGGATAGGAAAAAGTTTACTTTTCTTTTGGGAAATCTCATTAGCAATCAAAAGATTCTCACCCCAGCTCTGTAAGTGGTACTGCATATCCTTCTTTTCTTTTTTGTTCTCAATTATATTGATAACTGCAGATGTTACAAATAGGAGATAACAGCAAAAATATTTTAAAAAGATACTCAGCATCACTGATAAACTGAACCACTGAATCACTGAACTTAACTGCAGCCTACAACCTTCAAACATTTTTTGTGTGTTTTAAGAAATTTTTTTTTTCTTTCACTAATACTCAGGCATTCAGTTAACATATAGCTAAATGAATTTCTCAAAGCCACTAGCATCTTCAGAAACTGGAAAAATAAAAAGAAAACAAAATAAATATATGAAAAACAGGGGAAGTCTTACAAATTAATTTAAAATCAAACTTTGGTTTTAATCAAGATCAAAACCTCACAAATGTGAGTTCAGAAAAAAGGAAGCAAAGATGGATAGATGGATATTGAGAATGAAAATAAGAAAAGCAACTATGAAATGTTCATGGACAAAATTAGATAACAAAACAAAAATTACCACAGGTGACAGCAAAAGCAAAAAATCTGAATGAACCAATTAATATTAAAAAGCCAGGAGATTTTAATGAAAACACGTCATTGAAAAATGCCAGTGGGTCAGATGAGGATCATAAGGAGGAGGAAGGAAGTAAGCAAGAATAAGAAGGAAAAGGAGAAGGAGAACAAGAAGGAGATGGAGGGGAAAGTAGAGAAGGTGAAGAAGAAGAAAGGTATAATATTATTTAAATTACTTCATGTCATGATAGAGATAGAAATATCCCAAATTTTTTTCATAAAGTATAAAAATTAGAACATTTCACAAGGATGGTTAAAAAAACACCTGTATGCTAATTTCATACATGTTATTGGCTTCAAATTTGTACATGAATATTAACTAAAATGGAGGAATTATGCAAAAAAAGTTATACTATACCAAACACAATTTGCTCTAGAAAACAGAAGGTGATTTATTACCAGAGAAACCTTTAACATAATTCATTATTGTGGCAAAGTTAGAAGAAAATTCTAAATATTTTATTGATATTTAATATTTTATCATTTGATCAAAACACTTAAATTTGGAGAAAAAACTAATTAAAATATTAAATTTCAAAATAAATAGCAGCTGATAATCAAAATGCGGGAATACTAAAAGTAGTTTAAATCAGGAATTGGAGAAGCAAATTCTTACCTTTGTATTTAATCTTGTCTTAAAATATAGCACAAGTAATAAAACTAGCAAATTACATTATTTGTATAAACAGTGGAAAGCAAGACCTAAAACATCTCTTTTTTACAGCTATATAAACATATTCCTACAAAAATGAGGAAAATCTGATAAAACAAAATATGTTGAGTCATGCAATGTTCATATATATTCAATTACATTTAAGAACATCACAAAGAAAATTTTAAATTGGATACAAGTGAGTGCATTATCACCCCTATAGGAAGCCTCTAAATACTCAAAAATCCCTAAATACAATGGGTGAAATAGGCAAAGGGGATTAAGAGTACACTTATCATGATGAGCACTGAGTAATGTATGGAATTACTGAATCACTATAATGTACACCTGAAACTAATATAACACCATATTTTAACTATACTCAAAATAAATTCAGTTTTTTAAAAACCTGATAAATACAAATAAAAACATAATAGAACTATATTAATTGAAATGAGCAGTAAGTAGAAAATAAATGAGAAAAGATGGAAATCGTTGAGTAAAACTGCAACTATAAACACAGTCATAAAGAGAATAATCATGAATCATGAGATGTGTGTATGGCACAACATATGAGGTGACACTTTTTCATTTAAGCCAGGATCCCTGGAAGACTAAACTTTTCCTATCTTCCATGTTGCCTGCTGAAAACCAGAAGAATCAGATAAAGTTTTCTTTGCAGGGGAGCATTTCTCAATAAAGACCCTTTGATTCCCATCAATTAACATCATGCAAAATATGAACTCACAATATGAGATCATAAAATCCTGAAAAGAAACAAAGCACAATGAAGAAATGTTAACAAAAGCCTTAAGAGTTAAAGTATAGGAAGTGTCAGACACAGAATATAAAATAATTAAATATGAAATGCTTAAAGAAATAAAATTTGTAACACAAAGTGAAGCAAAAGCAAAACAAAACAAAACAAACAAACAAACAAAAATCTACTGGGGCGCCTGGGTGGCTCAGTTGGTTAAGTGACTGACTTTGGCTCTGGTCATTATCCCGGAGACCCGGGATCGAGCCCCACATCAGGCTCTCTGCTCGGCAGTAAGCCTGCTTCTCCCTCTCTCACTCCCCCTGCTTGTGTTCCCTCTGTAGCTGTGTTTCTCTATGTCAAATAAATAAATAAAATCTTAAAAAAAAAAAAACTATTAAAAAAGTAACAACAGACTTTTGGATCCAGTCATGACAGTATGGTTTGTACACAGTCCTACTCCTTAAGACAGCAGCAAAAGTCAGACAAATATGTAAAGAGAACTGCAGGAAGACGATGAAAGGCAATGAAAGGCAACCAACCTGAGCAGAACTAAAGATGCTTTAAAGACTGAGAAAAGGGAGGCACATCAAGGTGAGGTCCATAGTCCCTACATTTGTTTCCTTTAGGACATTCGCCTAATCTTAGAATGGCAAAATCAATTACTGAACAGAAAGTGACTATCCCACTGGTTTAGGAGATAGTGATTAAAGTATTGATCTAACCTCTTTGGGGATTGTTTGAAAATTGTTATTAACATTATACACATACACACTGGCAAAAATAGAAAATTTGTTAGTATTGATAACTGGGACATGAATAAAAGGATATGCTCATTGTTATTGGATATGACATTTATTGTGGCTTTTCAAAAGATGTTTAATGACTATTATAATTTTTTAAAAATTGACATATCCTTTGACCTAGAAATCCTACTTTCAGGAGACAGTCTTTCCATAACACTAAGAACATCAGATATTAACTATATATACGAAGATATTTTCTGCATTTCCATAAAGTCAAAGTCTGGACTTAGTACTGATTGTCTTTCAAAAAGACTCTGGTTACCTTATCTACACATTGCAAAAGAGACTTTAAACCATTTGAAAAAAAAATGAATTTAACTAAAGTAGGGAATTTGGCAAGATTACCATGTATTATTTTGAGTGAAGAGGAGATTCAGAATATTGTGTATAATATTCTGTCACTTGTATAACACAAATGCAATTCCTGTAAATGGACATGTGTGATTATGTGCACACATTGCCACATATGATTAAATGAACCTTAGAATATATTTTCTAGATAGAACATATAATTAATTTAAAATTGGTTGCTTGGGGCGCCTGGGTGGCTCAGTTGGTTAAGTGACTGACTACAGCTCAGGTCATGATCCCGGAGACCCGGGATCGAGTCCCACATCGGTCTCCCTCCTTGGCGGGAAGCCTGCTTCTCCCTCTCTCACTCCCCCTGCTTGTGTTCCCTCTCTGGCTGTGTTTCTCTCTGTCAAATAAATAAAATCTTAAAAAAAAAATAATAAAATTTGTTGCTTGATTAAAAGAAAGGCAATGACAACAGATGAGGGGAGAATGAAGATGAAATTATCATAGTCAGCATTTATATAAACGTATATATTCATATAAATACATATATAAATCTAATAAAAATGTTTTTAAAAATTAAGTACATCTGAACTATGTCAATTTCTAATCCAAGTATAAGGTAATTTTGATCATAATAAATTATTAATATGCAATTATATATATCAATGTTTCTAGCATTTTTCTAATTGTGTGCTAAGGAATATTTGTGTCTGAACAGAAATATTTATAGGTATTCTCCAAATTAACAGTTTTCACTTTTATAGTAAATGTGATAAGCTGCATATACTATATTCTCCTCTAAAAGATTCACAATGCTCATTCATTTATTTAAGACTCTGAAAAGTCCTGCAATAAAAAAGCTATTTAACTTGATTAACTGACCATTCCTCAGTCTTGCTCTACCATAAATTAGCTCTCTAAACTTTGGTATAGATCTTAACTTCTCGTGGACTTTTCCTAATTTCTATGATGCAGAATTTTATTACCTTTGATGGTCTTTCTAGTTCTGAAATTCTACATCTGATAGACCTTCAGAAGTAATGTGGCAAAAATCATAGCTTCAGTAAAGCCCCAAAGATGTATTATAAATCAAAACTGAGTGAATTATTATATTTACTAGCATTTTTCCGTTTTTGTGAGAATCGTGAGAATAGTAAATTTCCAGTTTGAGAAATAAAGCACTCATTGTTCATTGTCTTAAATTGTGTACTTTTATCCAGAATCCATTAACTTTTTTGCTGTTAAACTATGGAAACTTATTTTATCCAAGGTCAGTGTAATAATGGAAGCTGATGTTCATTCCTCATAACTCAGTTTGCCTTAGCAAGGTTATGGTAATACAGTTTAGTATTTGTGACTTCTTTTAAAGTGCCTTACATTAGAAGAAATTGTGGATCTTTTTGCATCTGCACTGGGCAATGTTTTTTCAACTGAAAAGTAGTACAAAAGCATTAATGCACCATAAAGCAGAATCTCAGGTCAGTTGAAAGTTTTAAGAGTTAGCCTTACAAAAGTACACTAAGGATAACAGTCTTTGCTTTTTGCCTTAGTGCTGCTAAGAGGCATATCATAAATTCTTGACTTCTGCCAAACACAGATAATTTTCCTGTGATGCTCTCAAGAAATATGCCAAGGCCAGGGGCATTATAGTACAAGGAAAAAAATGAACATTATAATAATGAATAGTCTACCCAATATTTTGCTGATACTTGAGTAAAATATGGGTAGCCATTTTGGTTAGCTCAATTTCTAAATCAGGTCCAATTTCCTTATTTATTGCATAAAGCAACAAGGCAGTGGCAGAAGAGTATAAATCCTGACATGTTCTTCTCGACATATGACATCCTGAATGATTATTGAAAAGAAATTAAAATAAGAATCTCATATGGAGCTGCATTCTCAAACACAGGAAACAAAGAAAGATGATTGGAAAAACTTAATATAAATCATTCTGTTGGTTAAATGATATCAAATAGATGAGAGAAGGATACAGGCATTTTTAACCACTTAATAGAGGATTTCTATACACTATAAAATTCACATTTACAAAGACATTTACTTTACAGTGATAATACATATCAGAGTCACTTTTTTTGTCCACTTTAATGCAAAGTTTGTCTTCGATAGAAGAGTTATCATTAAAATCAATGTATGTCATCCACTGAAATCTGCCATACACAATTCAAGATAAATCTTCCCCTAAATTTTTATCAGCTAACCCTAGACGAAAATATATATTAGAGACACGTCAATCCTATAAGATACAAACCTAACTTGTTTAACCTAGAATTCCATGCCATTGCTTAATCACATCTTTTCTAATAAAATTTTCCCTTTTCAAAAAATTATTCTCACAGGCAATTCTTCGTTTTCCTAATCAGGCCTTTTGTAATCCAATGTCTAAAATTTTGATTGCATTATTCTTCTTAAATAGAATACCTTTCTCTTTTATCCAACTGTCCAACCACTGTCCACCATTTAATATATTAGAGGTCTCCTTCACACATTAACCTTTCCCACCCCTACCAAGTCACAGTGAAAATCTAAAAAAATTTACTAATTTCAGAAGAAATAAATTGCTTGATTTTAAACAAGCTACTAATGTTATATAAGCATTGGTATAGATTAATTCTCAACTTGCCTGGCTGTAATTTTATACCCAAGTATTTAAAATGGCACCGCTCAGGGGCACCCAGTGGCTTAGCCAGTTCTTGAATTCTACTTAGGTCATGATCCCATGGTCATGAGATCAAGCCCAGCATCAGGATCAGCACTGAGCATGTAGTCTGCTTAAGTTTCTCTACCTCTTCCTTTGCTCCTTCCCCTGATCTCTCATTCTCTCTCTCTAAAAGAAATAATCTTTTTTTAATGCAACATGATTCTTATTCTCTTATCATACATTTCCTTCATAACATTTCCATTTCATGCAGAAATACACCTATAATTTGTTCTCTTTAGATAAACAGAATACACAAGAACCATGAATACAAACTCCATTAACTGATTTCAGCCTTCTGGATCCCAGAATTGTAAGAGAATACATTTGTGTTGTTTCAAGCAATCAAGATTACAGCCTTGAATTAAAGCAGTAATTGTAAATCAATACAGGGATTTTAAAGAAAAACATCTCGAAAGAGCAAAGATAATAATAGCATCAAAAATATTCTGCCTCTATGATATATCTAATGTTTATTCATTATTATAATGTTCATCCTATACCTACCAGACAACTGAGAAAAATATCAAATAGAAGCTTCAAAAAGAACAAACTGGCTATCTGATTTTGGGTAACAGAGTTAATACAGGAAACAGATAACCAATGAAAAAATACATATAAAGGGCCTACTGGATTAAAGAAATATGAAAATCTACTGAATTTATGAAACAAGAATAATCTGTATTATTCTCTCCCCCCAAAAAGCAGTTGAACAGAAAATAAAAATTAATAATTACATAAAGGCTTATGAAATAAAAATAAAATCTCTGTGTAAGTACTCGTTGTTAGAATAAATACAAATAAAGACTAAAAAACAAGGGCACCTGGGAGGTTCAAGCACCTGCCTTTAAGGTCAGGGTCTCAGGGTCCTGTGTGTTGGGTTCCCTGCTCAGTGGGTAACCTGCTTCTCCCTCTCCCTCTGCCCTCTGCTCATGTGCTCATGTGCTCTATATATATATATATATATATATATATATATATATATATATATATATATATAGAGAGAGAGAGAGAGAGAGAGAGAGAGAGATAAAATCTTTAAGAAAAGACTACAGAATAACACTGATGAGAAAATTGAGGCTTTGCAGAATGGATGACATTAAATCATAGTGAATATTGGTATCAGATTGTCAGGATACAAAAATGACTCTAACACCAAATATCTGTGTTTATAACACCAAATAAATTTGGACTAGTTATTAAATGTTTATAATTTGTTTTTCTTTATATGTAGACTGGGAATACTAGTGGTAACACGTTCAATTAAGTATTTTGAGGATGGAAAAGCCAATGAATAAAGAGCAACTGGTACAATGCTTGGGAATTAATTTATAAGAAACAACATAAGTTGTGGAATGTGATAGCCTGTCTCTTGCCTCACATGCAATTTAACATTTTTTTTTTTTAAAGATTTTATTTATTTGACAGAGAGAAACACAGCCAGAGAGGGAACACGAGCAGGGGGATTGAGAGAGGGAGAAGCAGGCTTCCCGCCGAGCAGGAAGCCCGATGTGGGGCTCGATCCCGGGTCTCCGGGATCATGACCTGAGCCGAAGGCAGTGGCTTAACCAACTGAGCCACCCAGGCGCCGCC